>DWCF01001455.1:0-30547 GCA_018230265.1 Delias oraia | reverse complement strand
GCTGGCCACATCGCTCGACGAACCGGCAACCGATGGGGAAGAAAGGTTCTCGAGTGGCGACCGCGTACCGGAAAACATAGAGTGGGACGTCCCGCCACGCGATGGAAAGACGATCTCACGAAGGTCGCGGGCAACCGCTGGACCCAGATCATTCAAGATCGTAACAGGTTGGCGTCTTTGGGGGAGGCCTATGTCCAGCAGTGGACTTCATAGGCTGATGAAGATGAACTTAAAATGAATTATTTTAAAATTCATGACATATTAAAATAATATATAAATAAGAATTCCACCCGTGGGAAAGCCATGATGAATCATATGCTGACGCACTAATTGGGCCAGCTTGTCCGATGTGATACCACGGGCTCACAGAGTACTCAGCGTGATACGGTACTTGTACTGTATTTCGCAAAGTGATAAAGAATATCGGAGTCCCGTAAAACTACCGCTTACGGCGTCAAAAGCCGACAACACAACTAATGCGCTGATTTTGGCGCGGTTGTTCGTGCGTGGCGGTGTTCTCATACCATATAAGAGGCCCACCGGCTCCGTTGTCCGATATAGAATAAAATAAGGAATCTATATAACATTAGAAGTGCTGAGCTTTCATCTTATTATATTGAGTAGGGTATACTTATTCAATGAGTGGAAAAATCCTATATCAAAACCCACTTACATTAGTTATATACCGTTATGATTTCCAATGTCATTACTATAAAAGGAAAATCAACGAGTGAATATATCTTATAACAATTCTCAAATATTATTTATGAAATATTTTATAAATATAAAAATATATCTTACCATAAATTCTCTTTTAAGCTACCGTAAAGGGTAAGGGTTCACATTCATTTGAATAAAATTAGTAAAGTATTCGTTCGTTGGAAGTGCTTGATAGTGGTCGGTCCAATGTCGTACCTTAATGTCTTACCATCGGAATAGCCATGCTGATGCACTAATTGGGTTTGTCCGAAGTAATACCACGGGATCAAACAATACCGGCGTGAAACAATTGTTGTTCTACCTGAGACCCGTGAAAACCACTCAAGCGGTGTAAAAATCCACCTGCACAACAAAAGCGTGGTTAGTTGACAGCTGTCCATGGGCGCTGCTGATATCTTATCACCTCCGTTTAAAAAAAACTCTTACAACTAAAGTTAATACTACAATTCCAGATAGATTGGGAGTATAGAATTCATTCCAGTGAACTTTTATTTCACTTTAGGAAAAGCTTTTTATTCTTTTCCCCCGAACAAAACAATTCTTTTGTTTCACGGACAACGGTCTGTTTATTCTTATTTCGAATTGCAAGCATTACAATGGAATTTTATTTAGTTTTAACATTAAAAACAATAAAATTTAATCAACTTAGTAAATTAAAGTTATATTATTATAATTATATTATATTGTTATTATTTTTACACGTAATTCAATTATACTTTCAAGCTATTAATATATATATATATATATATATTAAAAAATCATTAATTTTTCAATATTAGTGGTGAAACATAAATTTACCTACAGTGCTTATAATTGTTACAAATTATGAATCACAGGCAATAGAATAATGTGGGTAGCAGTAAAGTACCGTCAAAGCATGACTGCACTTATTTCAATGATGAGTCGCAGATACTAAACAACAGAAATAAAATAAATATGCTTAAAGAAATATTGCGAATTTCAGTTTCCAAAAATAGAAATTGATAACTGTCAACCAATGACAGTGTTTTGAAATAGCCGTTAAACAAAAAAGGTAGGATCTACTTAATTTATGTAAACTTACGTAATGTCATACATTTCATTTTTAATAGAAGATAACGTAGGCCAAGAAACTTCAATGTCCACTAACAACACGCCCACGGAAGGGTACACCGCACAGACAAATGAGCAATTAATCTAAATTACACCATTAGACCCTTTCCCTTGCTTATGGAGACTGACAGCCCTTTTTACTGCGTATTATGCGTATAAACATATTTACTTACAAAATACACGATTCGTTTTTTAATCGTGGAAGACCTGAGGTTAACTAGAATCTTAAAACCTATTTTGGAGTTTAAATCAGTGATTAAGAAACACCAACAGCCGCGAGCTAAGTGGTTTAATAAGTCTACGATTATGTGAGAGGTATCGGGTTCGAATCCCGATTCGGAAAATTATACATTATAATTTAATTAATAATTCATTTGGTCTCCAAAAGGGCTTGACAGTGGCCGGGGGAGTGTCTTAATAATGTGGCACCCATAGAAGAGCCATGCTGAAGCATAAGGGGACGCACTAATTGAGGCGGCTCGTCCGAAGTGCCACGGGATCACATAATACTTAGCTTATAACGGTTCACTGTGTTTTGGTTGAGTGAGTGAGGATATCCTCTGATATCAGAGGCTCTTAAAAAAGTGCCACTTAAGTGGCCTAAAAAGCCGACATCACAACCAATGCGCAAACTATGGCACGGTTGTTCATAGGCGGCGGAGTTCTTTAACCCACCTGCTTCGTTATCCGCTATATATTTGTAAATAATACTAAGAATTTAAGGCGAGTTAAGTTTGCTAAGTTAACAACCTTAAACCCATCAATTATAACACTTAAATAACAGCATTTTTTGTTTTTAAAAATCCTCCAGTCCCACTTGTTTCGCGAAACTTTAAAACTTGTCAGACTGAGAATGCGATATCCATCATTCTGTCGGATAAAAATATTTTAAGAAGAAATACTTTATTATCGCTGTAAATAATATTTTAATACTTTGACTATTATGTAATAAGCTGTATTACTTTTTATATGAGAACGGAGGCAAACGAACAGAAGGCACACCTAGAATGTACGGTCGTCCGGCCATGGCCACTCCTAACCATTGCTGAGCTGCAGTTGCTGAGTAGGTACGTACTTCTTTTGAATCTTTTGAAGATCCCTAACAATTTCTAAAACAATATGGGTTAATTTATAATTATATTAGTACTATATTAGTTAATAAAATACTTCTCAATATCTGTTCTAAACCAAATTAAAATGTATAAATTTATTAAAAAGTCACAATTTATTAATGAAGCCGATAATAGACTATGAAAAAATATAACCCATGAATCACGTCTGTTTAATTGTCGCTTAAGAATTTGTCATTGAAAATAACGTATTCTTTAATATAACAATAAACGATTGTCTATTGTTTTTAGATAGAATTGAACGATTAGTAGTTCATAGGAATTAAACGCGGACAAACGTGTCGAGAAACTATTTCCTTTTTTTAATTCTAGACAGTTTTTAATCTCTAAGTAGGTATTACAAAAGAGCAACAAACATTACATACCTTACTTTTTCATATTCCTCAAACTTGTGTGTCATTTTGTCTTTGGTATCAAAGCATGCTATCAAAGCATAATTAAAATCAAAGCGTAATTTAAATATTTTTACTGTGCGAGCTATGAATGTTCTAATTATTCTAATTTCAAATTTTCCTGTGCATAGATTATTATAGATACATGTAAACACGTCAGAGGTTATCATATTTAAAATTGACATTTTGCCGCTGTCAGCCGCTTGAGCAAGTCACAATGTGTTTTGATACGGCATCGAAATGCGTCAACTGTTGGTCGTTTTAACTTTTTCCTCGTTTTTGTGTTTCTGTTTGAATAAAGACATGATTAACGGTGATAAGGTGCACAGAAAAATGGTTTTCCATCAGAGGGTTAAAGACATAGCCATTCCCTTCAAGAAGAGGATAAAGACTTTGACCTACAGGGATCCAGAGAACAGAATTATAAAGGTATTTTACCGTAACCTTAAATATATAACAATTGTCATTATTTTATCAAAATTTACGTACAAATGTTAGTTTTTTAATTATTTATGCCATGTGTGTTCATCCGTGCGTCATTACTTTATTAAATACAAGTTCGGTTATATAAGTAATTATTACAACAAACCATTTCATAGTTAATCAAGAAGTAGGTACATATTTAAAGTATATCATAATATAATAAATACTAATTAAACCAATTTTCTGAAAATATCAAATGAATTACAAAATAAAATATTCTTAAAATTATGTTTAAAATAAACAAATATATCTTGTACCAGTAATTATAATAGTCGCGATGTTAATATATGGAAATGTTTACAAATGACCTTGTGATGTCACTTGTGACCGAAAGATTATCGTTTTGTGATGGACGTCAAGTTAAACTGGTTTACTTGAAAGGAAAAGTGTATTTAACATTCCATAAAAAAAATATTTCTTTGTTTCTATATGAAATTTATTCGAGATTTCCGTCAGCGATGTGATATAAATTGTTTTTTATAAAACAACGTCTTAGATTTGAAAACTATTTTATTAGGGATTAGTTAGATGGAATATTCCTGAATTATATCGCTTATCTTCTTACTATTTTTCATTCAACTATTCGACTGAGTGTTTTCTAAAGCATTTTGTGCCGCCTCTTTGTGGAATCAGCTGCCTGCAGAAATATTTCCAAAACAACACCTTCAAAAAAGAGCGAACCTATCCCTTAAAGGCCGGCAACGCACCCGTGGCTGTACTAGGCCTAGGGGCCATGGGCGGATGTACGTTTGCCCTTGGTGAGCCTCCTGCTCATTAGCTACCGTTTCCATAAAAAAATCTTATTTTTTTATTTTATCTATTGTATTTGAATTTAGCAAATATCACACTTTCTAAAATCATATATTTTATTAGTAGTTGGAATCGTATTTTCAACAAATATACCTGCCTCAGTGAGAATGACATAATGTTCACACTGTTTTATATAAAGCAAATTTTTATCAGGATTTATTATAACTTGTGTTATGATAATTATAAATAATTAACTATCGAACTATTTATCTATCGAACGGACCATCGTTGAAGTTGGATTTTTAATTAAAATTGTCTTCCTTGTAGCATAATAAATAGTGGATTTGCTTAGTTGGTATCCCTCCTTCAAGTACCTATACACAAACTCTGTAGCCCTCGTCTTTATGTAACTAAATGATATTTACCTTTTTTTCAGGGTGTTGCGGCAATAGACAATGACTTTTCCCACGCCAGTGCCAACATAACAGACGGGGGAGTTGGCTACACATACGTCACTGTCAGAATGAAAAGTCAGAGACACCACCCACTAAACTTTGAAGTCGAAATATACGTCTAGACGGCCACGGTTATCTCTATCTGTCTATATGTAAACATATAGCTAATTTATTCATTTTCTGCCCGCGGCTTGCGCGTGATGTATCTTTTCGATGTTGACTTATCTAACACTGCAATTAATTAGATATGTCACAATTTATAATTGTCGTTTAATTCATGGACAAAATTTATCTCGAATGGATAAAAAGTTTGTTCATTTGTAAAACGATTTTCAGTGAAGATGTTTGCTCAGTAATGTTATTGTTATTCGTTGTGATTTATTATTTTTAAAGTCCCTTGGATGTGCTTCTAACTAAGCACAGTAAAGCACAGTTTATTAAGCAGTCAGTAATGGAGATATGAAAGCAATCACAAAAAGATAGTAAAACTTGAAAAATATTAAATTTTCTCATAGCATACATGCTATGAGCTTAACCGAAGGACATTAATAATTGAATTTTAATATAAATTGGATCATACGTGTTAATTTTTTCAATCAAAATCATAATTTATATGGATTCTTATTACTAAACAGTTTTTATTCTCACAATTATTCGTAATGTCAATTAAAATTATGTGGGGTTTGTCAAGTATTTATATATTTTAAGAACATTACTGTTAGGAACACCTTGGCAATTGGATTTATTTTTAAATGTTTAAAAAATATATAATGATAACTTTTCAGATAAACTTTTGAAATAGATTTTAATTTTTTAAGTAGGGAAAACATATTTAGATCTTTGAATAATTTTTAAAAAATGTGTCTCTGATTATACCAAAAACTATTTGTTAAAAATAATTAAAATAAATGTAGGTAGAAACTATGTTTTTGCTAATGTATCTAGTTTTGTATAGATTATGACAATCTCTAAAAAATATTTCATCATGTAAAAATATAACGAATAAAATAATTTTATGAATTTATTAGTTTATACATAATATTTATAGCATTCTAGATTTTACCAGTTATAATTGGTGATGATTATCATACATAAAATTTGTTTTTCAATAGACTTTGTTTTATAAAAACAATTAATATTTCTATAATTGAGCGTATTTAAAAGGTATTTCCAAGCTCATACGACTTGTGGATCATCAAACAAGAGCGTATCTATCAGTAAAAAGCCGGCAATGCACTCGCAACTCAGTAGGGGCTAGAGGCGTCCATGAGGGAAACATCGTCCACCCTAAAAGGCCGCTACTCATTTGGAGATGCAGCTATGGACTGTTACTTTTATAATATAGTTTGAATGTCAAACAAGTATTAATTTGTATATGAAGTTAATATATTAAAGAAAGTGATAAGAATATTTGTTGATACACAATGTTTTCCTATTTATAAATATCGTAATGACAGCGATTGTCAATGGTTTATAAATATTTAAAACCAACATTCGCGAAGTATGAGTCTCAATTATTATATGATAAGAATTTAATTATATTACTTTAGTTGTTTCGCTTGAATGAAGCTGGGTTTTATTGTCTCCTAATGTAAATTTCCATGATGTTAGCATGGTGGGTAACATTTCATGCTGTTACGCAGTGATTGGGTTTGAATCTTTGTTAATTTTGAATATTTCTGTCTATTAGACGCCTTTCTCTCTATCTCTCTTGTCGTTTTCTCATGTCTGAGGATCGTGGTCTGCATCAGGGTTGCGTCCGGAACAGACAACCTGCCACCATCAGTTGATAAATCTTTTATTTTCACAGGCAAACACACGCTATTTTTCTTACTAGTAAACTAATTGATTAATTTTGCGATTCTCATTTAGTATAATAGACATTTTAAGTAGGATACGTAGTTTATATAAGTGTATAAATAAAATACAATTAGATTTATAAATAAGTAGACTTGTATAAACAACAGTTATATGAATATTGCATATTATGATGATATTTATAAATAAATTCTTTTAATAAACAAAGATTTTTAGTTGATTTCCTTCTTAATTCTAAAATAAATTTAAATTATACAAACTGTTAAAGAATGAAAGATATATTAAACAGTCACGTTCTCATGGATTTAGACAATGTTTTATTAATGTGTGGCCATAAATAAAATTTATCATTTTTACTATCTAATTTTTATTATAGATCGGATAATGTAGCAGGCGATTTCGCTAATGGTAAGTTGAGGGTGTGTTGACGGCTTTTTATGCCGCTTAAACGGTAAAAAAGTGGGCCTCTTATAACCTCACTCAGAGAAACACAAGTAACACGCTGGTATTTTGTGAGCCCATGGTATGACTCCAGCCAAGCCGACTGGAATGAACTAGTGCATTAGTATGGCTTTTCCGCGAGTAATTTCAAATTCATTATAAAATAACAATGGAAAATTTATGTAATAATTTAAATTCATAGGTAAGTAAGATTATATTGGTATACATAAATAAGTAATTGTATACCAATATAATCTATACATGTTTCTGTATACCTAATCTAAAAGTTTGTGAAATAAAACTTGATTAATAGGGAAAAGGAAGAACGCTCGAATTGTGTTGGTAAGAATGGACTATAATAGTGAACTTTTTGTCGATCACTATAATAATAAATCAGAGAACGTAGTGTCTTACGAGGAAGATAAGTCATTATTTTTTTCCGCTTTTTCATGGTAACACCAGCTTCTCAAGTCGTGAGATATCGATTAGCTTTTTATGGCCTATATTGTAATAACTGCATTATCTTTATTTCACATATGATAGCATGTCCACTTATGAATGACTTAAAAACTATTTATAGAATACTGTCTGATCTGGCAAACGTTGTTTTTTCATGTATATTATTCCTAGGAAACATTTTTTTAATTGAATAAATTTTTATTAAATTAAAAAAATCTAAACTATCTACTATGCGAGCATTTACTTATAATCTGAAGTGTCCACACTAAAAGTATGCTTTCATTTGGTTTATAACATTTTTTTAATTCTACAGGGCACAACGGAGCAGATGGGTCTCCTATATGGTAATAGAACATAACCAACCATGAACAACCGCGCCGCACACGGGCATCGGTTATGTTATCGGCTTTTTACGCACTTTTAACGGCCTGCAAAACAGTATAATTACCGTTTCACTCTGAGTATTCTGTGAGCCAGTGGTATTACTTCGGACGAGCCGGCCCAATTAGTGCGTCAGCATATGCTTCGGCATGACTTTCCCACGGGTAAAACAATAAACACAAACCAAAAATACAATAATTATGAACTGTTTATGAGACCTGAAAAACATTTGCATTGATGCATTCATGCAGTCATTGCCATCAGCACAATTTAAAACGCTAAAAACCATAACCAATAAGATAAAGTCACTTCCAATAAGTAGTCATTTAAATTCTGATCGAATTCGACGTCAGACTATCCTCACTTCGGCCGTCAATACTGAGCACGACCATTTATCAAGTCCGTGGTGAGTTTCTAAATCGATTTCTAGGATGGGGATGCAGGCATATACATCTACTATATAGAATCTATTATTGGCTAAGTTTATTAAGTATTAATTGGCAAAGTTTAAAATTAAATATTCAAAATCTTTGATACACCGTATAACCTACTTTTATTTTTAAAATTATGGCGGACAACGGAGCAGCTGGGTCTCCTATATCGTTAGAGAATAATGCCACCAATGGACAACCGCGCCACATTCCGCGCATTGGTTTTGTGCCCAACTTTTTACGCCACTTAAGCGGCATTTTTAAGGGCCTCTGATATCCTCACTCACTCTGGTAAACACTGTACAAGATTTCACGTTAAGTATTCTGTGAGCTCGTGGTATCACGACGAGCTGGACTAATTAGTGCATCACCATATGCTTCAACATGGGTCTCCCACGGGAAATCTTTTAGATTATCTATGGTTAATCTTTTCACCCAGTGTCATTAAGGTTCTAAAGCTGTTTTATTTAATATGTTTAAACCAGTATTCATAACAAATTTATAAAAAAAATTATAGAAATTTTGCATGTGGGCGTGCCCGTGGAAGAGCCATGCTGAACAATATGCACTTTTGGGACATATCAAACCTAATGATATAAAATGTAAAGGGACTATAATAATTAGAATTTATTCTACTCTATTGTGTCCTCAATTTTTACAAACATCTTTTCAGTTTATATTTTTATTTCAGATATTATTTTTTCTTTTTTTACATAATATATACTTCTATTTATTAATATATTATTTTTATTATAATTCATTATTATATTTTTCTAAATGCGATATTTCTACGGGTGTTACGTTACGTTGTGTTGCTTTATTCTTTTAAAGGACGTTTTTTTCTGATTAAAAGAAACAGATTAATATTCAGGATCCATACAATTATGGGGTGCGGAAAGTGCCTAGTCCCAAAGGGGACCAAAAAGGGTTTTTGAGGCCGACCGTCACTTAACGTGTTGCCTGTGTTTTATATGATTAAAATTTAAGGAAAAGTAGAAGTTAACGGAAGAGGAAAGCGTAATAAAACGTATTTAGTTGATAAACAAATATGAGTGATGAAATTAGTATTTCTTAATTTGTACTTAGAGGCGTTTAGTTAGGGCTGTCACTCTCTACGAACGAAATAACATGTTGTTTTGAACGCTAAGTGATCATAAAACCAAAAAGGCGATAAAGATTGATAAAAAGTTACATTAAAATTAAATATTAAATTTATTTTCCTATTTTAAATGGATTTAAATATTTCTGATAAGTTCATTTGTAAGATAATTTAATTGGAGCTTATGTTATTATACTTAAACAATAAAATTTGTTTACTTTTTTCGTAGATACAAATGAACAGTTTCACTTCACACCCTGAATTTGGTTTTAAATAATTGCAATTATTAAATATTCATATATTCTTTACAAAAGTGTATAAAAGAAAATTAATAATCAGTGTAACGATTTTTACTGTTAGGTAAAATTTGATATTATAGATTCTTCTAAATAATATACGCATCATCATTATTAGCCTTTTCAAGTCCACTGCTGGACATAGGCCTCCCCCAAAGACCTGTTATGATCTTGAGCGATCTGGGTCCAGCGGTTGCCCGCGACCTTCGTGAGATTGTCTTTCCATCGCGTGGCGGGACGTCCCACTCTGCGTTTTCCGGTACGCGGTCGTCAATCGAGAGCTTTTCTTCCCCATCGGTTGTCGGTTCGTCGGGCGATGTGGCCTATATACGCATACAATTCAAAAATTCAGATTTTATCATATATTTACAAAATAAATATGAATTTATTATCTTGATTCATTCGTACAACGACAGCCTGTTAAATCGTAATATTCGAAAAGCGCTAACGTCGTTATCTTAATAAACTTAACGAAGACATTAAAAGTTCACGTGCAAATAATCCTGTAATACTTGAAAACCTTTTACGTGTACTTTTAAAGTCGATTTAATCTGCTGACAACTTGAATTAGCTTTAACTCACTATAAAGTAAAACTTTGCATTATTTTATATACAATATAATATATGTAACCATTATGAGTTTATATTATTGAAACTGTTCAACCATTCAGCTAAATAAAAATATATTATGTTTAAAATATACTCTTACTCGTACGAGAGACATTCTAAAGCATTTACTGACGTACTAATTTAATTGGCGTCTGGAGTAGTTGTACTGTTTTTCTGAGTGAATGAGGATATTGAAGGCTCGTGTAGATGATAGATATAGATCAAGTCGACATCATAACCAAGGCACGGATCACAATCCATGCTTCTTGTTTTTTTTCAGAGTGTTCAGAGTGAGTGGGGGTATCGGAGACCTTTAAAATGCTGCATAAGCGGCGTAAAATCCGGCAACACAACCATGCGCGGATTGTAGCGTGGTTGTTCATGGGCGGCGGGGTTCTCTAACGCCCGCCTACTGCAAAGTCTGCTATATAAAAAACTAATTTCACCGAGGCTGTGGGAAAAACCAGAATGAGTCATACAACACGCTGCGCTATCTATTTTTTTAATATTATCAATAATTTCAGCTTTACGCTTAATAGACTAGAAGAAAAGCTCATTTATCAATTTGTTTTGTGCCTATTTCGTATTTTTTCTTTTTTTATATTCTACAGCGGACAACGGAGAAGGAAAGAGAAGATGAGTGAGATATATGTTTTTATGGTATATAGTAAGAGAAGGTAAGAGAAGATGAGTATGATATATGTTTTTATGGTATATGGTAAGAAAACATCGCCGCCCATTAACAATTGCGCCACGCATTGATTGTGTTGCCGGCTCTTTACGCCGCTTATGCAGAAATTATTAAGGGCCTCCGATATCCTAACTCACTCTGCGATATATACTAGAAGTATCGTTTCTCGCTGAGTATTCTGTGAGCCCGTGGTATCACTTCTGAGGAGCCGGCCTAATCAGTGCGTCAGCATGTCTCTCCGATAGGTGATATTTTCTTCAGTAATATATTTATAGATCGGTGACCTTTGACTATTTTACTTCAACGTTTATATACTTAGAGGACAAGAGCTGCTTGTAAGCTCTGTTCGTATGAAAAATAAAGTCACCATCACATCGTGCTACGTTTCTTTTAAATCCCTAACTATATTTTGTACTGAAATTGTTCAAACAAAATACTCCTTCACGTAGCTGGAAGCTAACACGTCCGGATCCGAACTCCAATCGCAGTTCAAACTGTCGTCGTCGACATTCGATATCAGACGTTTTCGACATTCAGGAATTTCCAATAATACTACCCCTTTTATAAGCCTTAAGCTTGCATGTATCATATAAAATTGAGCTTTACACGTATGGAAATAGAGTATTGATTTCATTGGCGTTCATAAATAAGCTATAGACCAAGTTTGTGGAAGCACGTTGCTATAAAGGTAAATTCTAAAGAGTTTCTACTTTGGAGTTGCATGATTGTTGCCTACATAAAATATAGATACAGATTGGAAACAGTGGCACGAGACTAGCTATTGAAGTTAAATCCTTTCTTTTCTGTCTAAATAAAACACAAAATTCTTGTTTATATGTGTTTTCAAATATATAATAAATATATAATAATTATTAATTATATCGTATATAGAAATATAGTTTTTTACCAATATTACACAGTAAATTTGATATAATATACATATAACATATTTAAGTCTTTTTAATAAATTTTAGAATAAATGATGTTTATATTATAGTATTGAATTTTTAAAATTCAAAATATGGTTTCTGGTTTATTAAGTACCTACCTAGCGGTCCATTTACATTATAATTAACACAAAATAATATATTATAGCCTATGTGTTATTCTGAAGTTAGATATTATTTTAAAGTTTAATTAAAATCAATTCAGTAGTTTATGCAGGAAAGAGCAACAAACATCCATCCATCAATACAAACTTTCTCATTTATAATATTCGTAGCATTTTCATAATCTAAAGATTATGTCCAAAGATAAGCGTTAGTTAAGTCTGAAATATCAATGCTTCATGGTTCATTACACAGACATTTCCCTACAAATTTGGTGAACGGGGGCTTTTGTTAAGAAGTTAATTGCACAAGACTATCTGCGGGCTCCCATCCATCAATCAGGATCTGGCGGACGGACCAATTTTCTCGTTTGTTTTGCCTAAAACCCGGCTTTACTGATAGCTATTTGAGTGAACCCTTCTCATTAAATTGTCTTTCGTATATGTCACTTTTTTCAAGTTACATCTGTTAGGAAATAGGTCACTACTTTAGGTACTTTACTTTAGGCTTAGGAGGGCTTTCTTTCTAAATCAATTGTGAAATAAATGGCAATTTGAGATATTAACTTGTATAAAATAGTTACTAAATTGTAAATACATGCAGTATATGTTTCTAATCCCTCATTGAGTTCAAAATTTCCTATTTACTTGAAAAAGGCTATTTTTCATCATAGAATTTCTATCCAAAACAAAATTTGTGGCAGCTATGAAACAATAATTCATTTTTACGAATGTAATGATAGCATTTTAATAATATCAAGTACCTACATGTTTCTAAAGCAAGAGAAAATAATTGAATTATAAGTAACAAGTACAAACATTCTTATATAGGTAATTAATTGAGGCACAAAAACTTTTTTCTGTGAAAGGGGCGAAATAGCCAACTTGCGTATTTAAAAACTTCTAGACAAAAAGAGAACGAAACGCCCCAAGCAAATAAAAAGTATTCAACGAGTTTCTTTCCAGTTAGAAGTAATAAAACAGTTCTTGCTGAATCGAAGGGCGGGCTTTACCGTTTGAGTATATTCAGAAATACCCTTTACCACAGTGCACACTACTCACAGTAAAATTAAGGTTATTTTCTACCTCGAGTAGAATCTTTCTTTCTTTTTCTGCTTATCCACCAGACTCTGTGCAGGGCATCTTCTAGTTGAAGCCCTCGTAACCTCATATCTTCTCGAACTTTGGTATCTAAGTTTATTCTGGTTCTTCCTCTGTATTTTCTACCGTGCACCTTCCACTCGGACATTCATCTATTTAGCAGCAAGTCCGCCTTTCTCCGCTGTACGTGTCCCTAATAGTATAGCCATCTTTCTCTAAGCTTTTCCACTGTCTAATAGCAACGGAAATTTGAGATTCTCTGAATACAGTCTGTAAAACGAAATGACAATCACAGTTCTAAATGTTGTAAATAGTTTTTTCAGGTAAAAAAAAATCTTGTCTTCTGACCCTTATGTTAAACTTTACCTTAAAGTTGAAAATCTCACAAATCACATTCATATAAATATGTGTTTTTGCATAAAATTTAATTAAAATCAACCATATCATCTCGAAGTTCGTCGTTCCACAGCTGAGCATTTTGAAGACCGCACACCACCAATCTGAGGAATCAGCTGCCATCAGGTTTTTAGAAACCAATACGGCTTGGGGACTACAAATTAGCGCACCTTACAGCATCCTATCCGCGGTGTAGCAAGGCCATTGTCCATGGGCGGTGGACAACTTAGCCAGCCACTCTCCTGACCGTTTGACTGCCGATTTTTATAAAAAAAAATAGTTCCAATCACTTTCGACAGTCATAGAATATAAGACGATCCACAATTACGTAACATTTGTAGACATTTAAAAATTCGAGCAGGTAAAAAATGAGTGGCAAGCGTAACCGATACTAGGCGTATATAATTAGGAGTGACATTTTTATAATTACTTGCTCTGAGTGCGCTTCGCGTCTTAGAAACTTCTTCCTACGATTAAAAAACTTTAAAGATCGTAAAAGATTGTAACAAATGTCTAAAACTTTATTTATAACTCTTCGACGAAAAAGTATTTCGTAGAATCATCTAGTATTCTTTATATTAGAGAACTTTTAACCGTTATGCTTTATTAAATAAGTATTTACAATTTACTATATTAAAGAATACTCAGCGTGAAACGGTACTTGTGCCGTGTTTTGCAGAGTGAGTGGGGTTATCGGAGGCCCTTAAAAGTGGCGTAAAAAGTCCGTAACACAATCAATGCACTGACTGTGGCCCGGTTGTGCATGGGCGGCGGTGTTCTCTTACCATATAAGAGACCCTGCTCCGTTGTCCGCTATACCATAAACAAAAAAATATTAGTCCTTGTATATAACTTTAACTGAACTTATCAGATTATATAAATCTTACACGTACTTATATATACTTTATATATAATTTACTATACATATAATTATCTTATATCTTATATTACGATGATATAGATATAGTAAAGTATAGATATATATAAGTATAGATATAGTAAAGTATAGTATGGAAGATTTATAAAAATTATTATTATTACAATTACCTATATTAAACAAGGCATACAAATTTTTCTTTAGAAACGAACATAAAACCCTTATTTCTTTATTTTTTTCTTAAACATTTTTTCTAGATTCTTTAAAAATTTACTTAAAACCAATCAAGGATGCACTATTGAAAGTGTGTATCAGCTCAGATAGTTACTGTCTCAGTTTAGTTATTATAATTTAAACTTTTTTTATCATAAAACTGACTATTAAATACTTAACTTACATTCTTTAATAAAAATACGTTGAATAAAATATATCATTTTGTGAGGTACTTCATATTATAATAAAAATTTAATTAATATTTAGAAAAACAATATTTTATTGTTGTTATTAGATAGCGAGCAATACACACAGATGGATCTTCTTTGTAGTAAGTGAATACTTCTGCCGGTATTTAACACCGCTTAAACGTTAACTTTTAAATTTATAATTCCTCATTCACTTATTGAAACACAGTCCTGTTTCACTCTCAGTGCTTTGTCAGCCCGTAGTATCGCTTTGTACGAGTGGACAAATACTGCGTCATGATGGCTATCTCTTGGCAACTATTAAATCCTTCCAAAGATCGAATAAATTATAAAATTTTGATCGAACCCGATACCTATTGCTTCGTGGTAGACTTATAAGAACCACTTAGCTACGAAGGTCGCAAAGTAGGTAATATAGGTATTTATATATAAATCTACAAATTATAAATTATTCAAAAATACGCGTGTTTCAAAACTTAGTAATATAAAACTAATTAGATTGGGTATGCAAGCAATAAAGTCAATTTAAAAAGTTGTTAAGTTAATAGTATCCAGTTATTACGAAACAACGCGATTCCCAATTAATTTAATGAATTTAACACCAATAAATGCCACCTAATGGCTAACTAGAATGTGTAAGCGAGAGCAGCCTTTATTAAACTGTTAAAACTGTTTTGAAATATAACCTATTCTATGTAATTGTGGAATAACACGATTTTATTGAGATAATTTTAATCATATCTTTGCCTGTATGAGATATTTTAATGTTTTGACTAGTTAAACTTATTAATTAATTACTATTATTATTATTTATTAACTAATTAATTAATTAACTATTTTATTTAATTTTAATCCATTTTAAATTTTAAAAAATAAAAGATGATGAATTTTGGAAGCCACAATTTCTACTTCTGTTTTTAACTATCTTCATGTCTTCAATATCTTTGTGATATCTAATACTTTAGATAAATGCATACGTAAATATACATTTGTTTGTAATTGTATTTAGTTTTTACATAATTAAATACGTTTAATTTTCTTTAATAACTTTCGCAGTAGTTTTATTATTATGATATATCTCTTAATAAATTTTGTAGTTTGATTCTTTTAACAGATTTTCCGTATTTTTCTTTGCGAGTTTAGCCCAAAAAATAATGAGTAAATTAAAAAAATTACTGCAATATTAATATTTTCAAAAGAAAATTCGTGTGCTTTGACATTAATTTAATAATAAAGATTTGTAACTACACAAAAATAAATTAATCTATAATATTTCAAAATATTACTTTTCTACCATTTGGAAACCTACATGTATATGTAAGTGAGTGTTGGGACTAACATTACGTTGCAAGGGGAAGAAGTTTTATGACCTCGCGCCCTCCGCGGGTGTAAGTCCGGGTTGATTCCTTGATAACTTAGTATATGGAATGATGACAGATTGAGCACTAATATCACGCACGTTTTTTACCAAGCTGTAAGAAGTAAGTGTTTTCATGGAATAGCGGACAACGGAACAGGTGGGTCTCCTATATGGTACGAGAACTACAATCCTCGCTTTGGTTGTGTTGTTGGCTTTTTACGCCACTGAAGCCTAATTACAAGGGCCTCCGATATCCTCACTCACTCAGCGAAAAACAGTAAAAACACCGTTTAACGCTGAGTATTCTGTGTAGATATATGAGTGAATGTGGCATAATTTTACTGATTTACAAAAAAAAAATGTCACAAGGGTCACCTCTAACGTGATTAATTGGACAAATATGACCTATTAAAGTGATAAAAGCTTCAATAAATAAAAAAAAACTTAAACTAAATTTATTATCAAAAATAACTACTTAGTATGAATTTTTATATACTAACCCGTATAAGAATGCAAGCGTCTTGAGACGTTCCCCTCAGGGTTGACTGCAATTTTACGAGTAACTGCCCCAAGCCATCTAGGAATCCCTTGCACGCACAGTACTACAATATATTATATTCCAACGTTCTGTTGAACCTTTTCACGTATTTTGTATGAGATTATTAGCTGAGGCCAGGGTTTTTGTTTTAGCATTTACCGTGTAAAATATAGTTTTGTTGATTTTTTACTGTATAACAGGCAACGAAGAAAACAGGTTTCTTATATGACAACAGTTACCCAACGCCCATGGACAACTGCGTCACAATTCGGGCTTTAATTATGTTGCTGACTTTTTATGTTGCTGAAGCGCTATAGTTTCAAATCTTTAAAAATTTTACACTGGTGGTTAGTTTTATCCATAAATTAAAGTATGTAACAGGCAATTTGTATATTGTTAATAAGACTGTAACAAAAAATGAATGAAATTCTCACGGTTTAAGTATTTAAAAAAAAATAAACATTTGAAATCGACAAATTATCTCTTACCTGCCATAGGCGTCCATCATTTTAATATCTTTACAAAATGAAGATTTACTATCGCAAGTCTAAAAACGTTTCAATTACATATAATTTATAGCTGATGCGATTGCTGCTAGGTTTAATAACAAGCAGAGATGCCGCTAAGAGAAGCTTAGTGACACTTGAAAGGCATGTCCAATTTATATCCAGGATATTGAAAAATAACTCAATATAGCCGAGGTAAGGCGTAATTATTATGACGGACGTAATCAAAGGAGTTTAAACGAAAGTCTGGTTTTATACGCTTCGTTATACAAGGAATAAGACTACTTATCTTATATTTTATTTTTATCCGTATCACCTCGTCATTTGTCGTCCCACAACTGACGTATTTTAAGATATTTTGTGCCGCGCATCACCACTCTGTGGAATCAGCAGTCTGCAAAGGTATTTCCAAACCAATATACTTTGGGACTTTCAAAGGACGTACGTATCCCTAAAAAGCCGGCACCGCACCCGTGGCCCTACAAGGGTAGAGGTGTCCATAGGCGGATGGCCACTTATCCAAGGCGAGCTTTTTCAGCCTTGGCCAGCATTTTCATAAAAAATAATATGAGAGCCATGCTGAAGCATATTCAGACGCACTAACAGGGCCAGGTCGTCCGATGTGAAACCACGGGGTCACAGAATACTCAGCGTGAAACGGTACTTATACTATATTTCACAGACTGAGTGAGAGAATGCAGAGTAAACACAACCAATGCGCGGACTGTGGCGTGTTTGTTTATGGGCATTGGGCGGCGGTGATCTCTTACCATATTGGAGATCCACCTGCTCCGTTGTCCGCTATACATAAAAAAAAATAAAGTTAGGAGTCATTTAAAAAGCACTAGCAGTTCTAGAGACTATGTTCTTTTATTTGGAATCGTTAAATTCTGTTTCTACGAACGCTGAATATGGGATTCCAGAAACTCCATTAGTTGTAAAATTAAACAAAAAGGAAATAGCGTGTAAATGGCACTTCTGAAATACATCGGAGTAGTGTTTTTTCGGAAGCAAAACGTAACAGCGTATGTAGTTTTACAAACTAGAATCTGTTTATTCCCACGTGCTATGGGCAATGGTGAATTTAAAATTCCATTTTCCAGCATTCCCGAAAGTTTAAATTGCGGACATTTAGAATGCTCTGTTTACATGACGGTGTAAAAAAGATCATAAAAAATTTGTATGTAATAAAATTGTAAGCAAAATTAGGTAAACACATTTAAACAATATTTCTGTGAATAATTATTTTACTTCGTGATAATTTTAAAATATTAGAATTATTGGTTATTATTTTATGGAGCACTATTTTTATTACTAAATTAATAAATGTAAATTCAAATATTTATATAATATAAGTTGGTAAAGCTTTTAAGTAAAAAGTATTGTTTTTAGTTGTTATTGCCATCTCTTCGTTTACCGTCAAATTTATATCTTATTGTAGTTCCGAACTTTACGTATAGACAGCGTGTTATTCAACTACATGTTTAGACTGTAGTTCACCTTTCTTATACTAGGTTGCGTACCGCAACGCTATGTATTTCTGTTGCTTATTTTCAATTGAAAATACTTGAAAAAATATAGGTTCTACAATTTTTTATTATACAGAGAACAGGGCAGACGGATTTAAATAAGAGTTCACTGCCACCTATAGACAATCATACTGCAATTAATTAACAACGGGTATCGAACCCAATGCCCACGGACACAGTAGCGAGGCCACTCGAGCACGAGACTTCAGGAATGAGACTAAAAATGAAATAACTTTTAAGTAATTTCTTAAGGATAAATAAAAACTCGATTTTTTTTTCAAATAATATATTTACTAATGCCAAATCAATCTTAAACACACATAAACACATAAGTAATATGCACAATCTCTCTTAGCTAAATTTAAATGTAAAATACTTCTAAAATAGATTCAATATAGATAATTTGTTTTTGGAAAACAATTTTAAGAATTTATTCCCACCTATAATACTTACTTTCTTTTAAATGTATATTATTAGTATTTACAAGTTCATTTGAATTTATTGCCATGAACAATAAGTACAATAATTAAACAAGACGTTGGTATCAATTATACGTCTTATGTCAACACAAAAGCCACTGATTGTAACAATTTCAACGTTTAGCTGATGCCAGAATTCATACTCCATTTTCATTCAAAGTAATTCATTGAAAACAATGATCACTTAACTTCTTAATTCAAAAATATTTCTCCTTTATTACTTAAAGACTCCAATTGAAGTAGGCTAAAACACTCTTCAAGAATTATAAACTGAAACTCCTAAATCGCTCGACTTTCCTCTGAAAGCCAGTTCAGGTTGGCATGTAACCTTTATTAACAATGTATACCTAAGAACTGTCATGACTATGAATTTGACATTGACAGCTAACTTAACGTCACCGCTACACTAGTAAGCTTTTGTGGACACTAATGGCACAGGAATAAAAAATACGTTGCATTCGCACGCTCTCCAACCGTAAATACATAGTACTATATACTTAATATGTTATATTTGTACGTCGAAAACTGTTTCTAATCTATTGCTTTGTATGGCATCGCATTTTAAATGCATAATTTTTCAGACTAAAGACAGTTTATGTAAAGATTTTTTTCAATTCTGAACAGCGATGCATTATTTAAGGTGAAAAATACAATAAAATAATTTTATGATGATTAAAACGTAGAATTGATAAGATTGTGTTGTGATTATAAGAACGGGATACAATCAAATTAAGTACTAACACGATGAAGTAAATATGGACGGAGAATGTTTTAATTAGAATTGATTATTGATTGAGTTATTTAATAGAGTCTTAGACCGTTGAATTGCATAATCTTATTTCATCTAATACTTCACATATAAAGATTTAATCTCAACATCAGATCTCGTATATATTTTAATAAAATATGAAATCTTTTCAACATACAATTTAAAAGCTATTGCACTAGCGTAAATGTATAGAATTTTTGAATATTGCTCCAATATAAATTTTATCTATTGCCCAAGTTGCGTTTCGAGACATTTCATTCGCTAAGTCGTAGAGATTCTCGAAGGAGATTGCAATTGGTTGCTAATATATAAATGATTTATTATATAACATATTCTAATATAAACCTATTAAAATAAAGAGATTAATTTCATATTTAATTGATTTCGGTGATATAACATAACAATAATTTAATCTCTTCTAAAACCTTAACTACTCAATAAGCATAACAATATGTATAGAACCAAAAACATGAACGTTGTACATTGTATTAAGGCACTTGGGATGCACGTATATAAATTATTAAGCACTAAGAATAGAATATCTAAGAAAACTCCATGCACGAGTCGACATCTCTAATTCGATTCGGAAGACTCAATATAGAACAGATGAGTGTCTGTTGCCTTTGTCTTTGGTTTTAAAGTTATTTTACCAATTTGTCGACTCGTACAAGAATTTCGAGTAACTCGCTTATTGAATCTGGAGTCATCGATTTGAACCAAAATACTTACGTCAAACTCACATCCGCCATCTTGCCTCCAGATTAGAGTATGCTTTGTACTAAATAACGCTACTATAGATGTTTCACTAAAACATTAAAAGCAATCTACTATATCAAATTATTGCTCTGAAAATATATATTAAAACTAAAAAAAATCACCACAATCTGTGATTGAATTTTGACAGCGCTAAATTTAATTTTTCAAATTTCATACAAATCCTCATCTAACTTCTATAAATATACCTTTGTTACTCTTAATTTTTATCGTTATTTCATATGCTATGATTTAACTCAGAACTAGGTTCATAGCAAAATTCTGCGCCATATTTTGCCACCAAAATCTCCAGCTAACAGGTAAATTTAGCGCTGTTAGAGAAAAGGGTAACCTAACATTCGTGCTTAACATTACGATCAAGCGACAACAACATTACATTACAGTGAATATAGTCGATGGCGTGTGCCACAATAAATAAAGTATATAATTGTTAATAAAGTTCATTATGTTATAAACGTAACAGGCATATATGTTAATAGTTAGACTAAAAATACATAATGTTAACGTGAAAGGCCCAACATATAGCTACATGGTGGACGTGGATCCGATGATAATGCAACGCGCCGGGTACGCCGGTCTTCTTCAGTTAGTGCCTCGGCGCCTTAGCACGCACCTAGCCGGGTTAACGAGAAGAGAGAAAACAGAATGTTAGTATCGTATGAAATGCCATGGTCCGACTACACGTAGCCTCAATCGCGAGCAGAGCGACCGCTTGCGTGCCGCCAGTACCGGCTTTGCAGCCTCTTATTTCAGTTCATTACATCGGTCATACATTATAGGTTGACTCAAGTTTTACACAACAGACGCGGCGTCGAGTGGATGTGAAGTCACTGTAGCTGATAACTCAATCCCGCCATTGAGATTTAATGAACCAATCAGAAACTTCCATCATATCAACGCGATAGCGTCCGATGCTTCAATAAAGAAATAGTACGCAAGAGTGTGCAGTAACTGGTACGCGCAACGACAAGCGGCAGGCCTCGTCCTCGGATCGATGTAGGTGTTCGGAATTCATATATACTTATTAGCGGGAGGCTATCAGGCATTCGTGCCGCAACATTCTAGTTAATAAAACAGGTACCTAATCAAATTAGTCGACGCGGTTAATGGTTTGATGTTAAATAATAATTTAGTATGATGATCTACACTATAGGATTAAATGCCCAATAGTTCCCATCGCAGCGCCCGAGACGCGTCTCAGGCACTGCGCAAACAAGCATAGGTATTTATCACTAATATAACCATAGCACCCGATGCAAGTATGTAAGTCAACACGTTCATATATCGTATACAACAGCATTCAATTGTTAATAAGTTTGTGATATTACATATTTGCATGTTAGTGACTCAATATAATAAATACATATCGGTTGTGACTTGGCAGTTATGACGGTGCGTTTCGACAAATAGGGTACTTGGCCTTGTGGAGCGGTTAGTTCAAGCCTACGTCGGACAACGTCATCAACTTTATCGACTCATGTTTCCATTGAACTTTAACGCGAGCTAAAATTAAAACCCAACGAAGATTCCAGACAGTTTATTGTATTTCAAATGCATTTTCTATTCACATTCAATAATCGATATATTTTACAGAAATCCACAGAAAGCGGTTCGAAATTCTTTCATTTTATACAAAGCGTGAAATAATAATACGCCTTTATCCACAAGGACACAAGTGCAAGATAATATAAACTTAATAATAAACTTTCAAATACGAAAGTAATAATCTAAGGCAAAATAGAACTAATTTATATAAAAACATGTAATTGACTAAGAAAACTTGTGATGATTATATTAAGTCAAAGGAGGTGCATTAAGTTTAATACTGGAGAGATGGCACGAATAAAAATGCGTTTTCCTTTGACTAAAGGCCAAATTCATAGATCGCGCTTCGCTTTTACATTTGATCGATGACTCAATCCAAGGCAGAGCTTGCAAAAGCTACCATATTATAACCAAGGTCTGCCTCTGGATATGCCTCTGGATGGAGTTTTACGAGGTCACGACTATAAATTTGACCTTAATACTGGGGAAATAAGGACAGAAGGACTCACAACCCGAACGTAGCACCTTGAAATCTATTTGGAAGGAAATCAAAACAAAGAGTGAATCTCCGATCCCTTCTTCCCGCACTTAAATTTCTAAATACCCGGATAACAATAACGCTGTTACTGAGAACATGATGTGATATTACATTGGTAACACTACATTTACCGGGCGGTCGGCTCTTCATAAAATCTGTCATATCACAACATGTAATAAAAAATCTATAAAAAATGAAATATAAAAATCACAGTTTAAAATTATGCAGATTCACTTCAGATCCAGTATAATGCAGTGATGGGCATAATACCTATACGAACTAACTATAATTAAAAATAAGTACATAATAAATAAGACACAGAGAGACCATAAAGCATGGCACTAACGCAGTCTTCCTAACGACATGATTGGCAGAATTCATAGATAATAAAACGTAATAGATTTTTTAAATCAATTTCGTTGGCAGATTGCCACGTTTTAACTCGATGGTTTATTGAATTGATATTTGAACTGCAAGCATATCGTCTAGTAAGGGTGCGTTCCGTGCGCGCTTCTCACCTTTTCAAGAAAATGGCGGCGTGAGAGCGATTGCGCGGGAAATTTAAGGCGCGGGTAGGGCAGTGCGCTGGTAAGGGTGCTCCCTCACTTGCGTTAGACGTCCCGCCCTCCGCACGACACCTAGCGGCACAGGATATTTATCATCTGTGTCTGAACAGAGCATTTTATCAACCAATGTGTTCGCAACAACACCCAGGACATAACAGCCACACAAACGTCAAAATCACGCTGTGTGGCGTCGGCTGGAATGAATGTCGGATTCGCCTGGGTGATCATTAAATGCTGTAAACATAATCTCATGTATCCTAGAAAATTTTCAGATAAAGGTGAACATTTTTCAGACATTGGAGAAGTTCTAACTACTAACCTACATGCTCTATGCTATATACCCTATTTATCGCTTTGGAAAAAGTTTAAATTGGGTTTGCGACCCTTGTAAGGTACAGACAATGGCTGGTTTCAAATCAAGTTAAAAATTCAACTCGTCTCTCGAGTAACCGAATAAATCAATAATATAAAGCTCACTCATCTAAGCTACAATATAAACCTTCAGAAGATAAAACTACTTAAAAATATGGTATATGTATAAATAAGATATATGTATCCTATAGCTAATATATTTTTTAACAAGAACGATTAAATTGCAAATAAATGATAAATTTATAATCTCGTCTAACTTCGAGTGTGTTGCTATTGTGTAAGCGAGTGAATCAGTTCTGTTAATGTAGTTAGGATAATTTAATATGTTTCAAATCGTAATTGGTCCCTTTTGCTTGTAATCACTGAAATATGTCGTCATCCAGAGATTTCGGCGTTAATAAAAACTCGATGTTATTTACAACTATGGAAAAGAACATGCAAGTATGAAAACTAAATGATTGTTAATATATTAGTCTTGTTACAAGCAAGGGTAATCAATACTGTGGATATTTCTCTATACACGACAGAACTATATCGGTAACTAAGGCTACTTGGCAGTGAAACGATGCGATACGATGCACCTAATACTGCCACTATATACCAATTCGATAAACCCCTATCAATAGTAATAAATATATAATCTGTATCTAAATATTAAAAATCTGCTATATATTAAATAACTCTTTGTTTAAAACAAGTTATACTTTGACTATATAACAGACGAGAAAGAAGTTAAGGTACAAATTTCGAAACTACAACTAAATTGTTCTTAACTAAACACCTTATTCTATGTTAGACATTATGACTCTAGAAAGGCATTCGTGTACAGATCTGTCAAGGACGGTAAATATGTTGTGAAGGCCGGCGACTGAAGCCTGTCGGGTCTTATCGAGGTCTGCGAATGCGGCCAATGTCAAAAGCCAGCGAGAAGGTACCTTGACGCTGTAACCCCACGAAAAACATTTAAAATACAGTACAGTCTTAGCCTGCGATTAGTCCGTTAAACCGTTCTCCTTCCACGTTAGTAGGTTACCATTAACTATTTGACAACATATTGTCTTATAGAAGTAATTCAATCTAGGTTTAGTTTAAATTAACTGCCACCATTTGATCGCGAAATTTCTTAGCTAAATTTGAAAATTGTAACAGATTAGCAAATTTCAACTTGACTTGGGTGCGATCCTGTAAGCGCTATATTGCCGTGGTGGTTGTGGTGGGATTGAAAACGTCAATCATGACGTCATTACTTCCACTCACGGTAAACTCACATCAATCTAAAGAGTATGGTCGAAGTGATAGCTTGTTTCATTTGATTTTAGAATACTAAGGGCTTTAATGCACTCATTCGTAATCAATTCTTATCCATGATAACGTGTAGAAGTAAGTGGGATTTTTTATGCTATAGCGGACAACGGAGCAGGTGGGTCTACTATATGGTAAGAGAACACCGCCGCTTTTAACGCCACTTAGAGGCACTTTAAGGGCCTACAATATCCTCATTCGCTCAGCGAAACACACTACAAGTACCGTTTCACACTGAGTATTCTGTGAGCCCGTAGTATCATTTCGGACCAGCCGGACAAATCAGTGCGTCAGCATATGCTCCAACATGACTCTCATGATGGAGAAAATCGTGGTCTTCAGCGTAAGCTCTTAGGGGATCGCACCCAATTTTAAGCATGCGTTGATAGTAGAAATGATTAGTATTATTGTAAGTTATACAACATAGGAAATCGTGAGTGTTTGTCACTAATGAATATGGAGTGTTTTGAGACACTAATCAAATAGATCTAGACAAAATTCAAGTGTTATCGCGGTAAACGTTCTAGTTAGACATGCGAATCAAACAGTTTAACTTACTCGATGATTTTGATCAAGCTGCAAATTGAGACATGCAGTTAATTCTATACTACATTTAAGCTTCAAAATCTTCCTACCTAGCTTTATAGACTACAATTTCGTTTGGACGTAACCCGATACCTTTATTAGTATTAATTTATACCTATACATCCATCTCAGCAAAACCCGTGAGTCACAGAAGAAACGCTCATCAAAATGAAATTCATACACTCCAATAAATAATAGCAAACAAATAGATCATTTGCGACCCCTAACCATGTCTCAATCTTGGTCGCTGTCAACACACGTCCATTTTGCCAATAAATTCGTAATGATATTTCATTTGCGCATTTCAAGAAAATAACCAATTCACAGACACATGATAAAGTGTAAATTTTATGATTATTTACTCCGAATACTAGGCCAGTTATTTTAATAGCAACAAAGAATATACTACAGTCGTGTAAGCGTTTCTTCTGCGTCCCGTGTGATCAACGGGCGAATAACCCACCCGTATGGTCTGCGGCGGCGTACTCCGCAGTGAGGAGCGGGTTGGCAGCAGCAGTGAGCGCAGCGTAATTGGCGTAATCAGCGTACGGCGATGCGTAGATCAGCTGATGTGCGGGCTCGCCAGGTGAGAGTAGTCCAGCAGCTGCCCCCGCGCCTGTACCGTTAAGCAGGCTAGCTTGAGCTCCCGGTCCAGTGGTCATGCGCGGTGAAAGGATCAGTGGAGCGCCCAAGGGCGCCTGGGTGCGCAGAGCCACGCCGCCGCCAGCCGGTGCGAGCAGTCTCTGAGTCTCAGCAGCAACGCGACGCCACTCCTCGTCAGCTGTGGAGCCAGTTCTTATAAGTGAACCACATTGTCGAAAACCGTAACGGGCCGTCCAATAATCACGTGATCTTTTATTTAGCATTTTAAATGTTTGGTGATATGTGGTGAGATTTAAGACTAGTGGAGGGGGAGAGGGGCGCATTTGGTTCACAAGTATTTTAGTACCTACACAGAATATTTAAATTTTTCGAATATTTTCTTTAAATATAGCTATAAAGTATTTTATTGTATTCTGATATTAAGGATGATGATAAAATTATCTAAATATAAAGATTTCAGATAGTTTGTAATTAATAGCATATAAGTAATCAAATGAATGCTTAATCGCGCCAATTAAATTAATTAATATCGTTACTTTTGAGTATAGGTAACCTTACTAGAACTTCCTTCTTCTTATATTTTTTTGTGATTTTTTCAACCACTTCCTTTTAAGCCTCAAGTGATTAATGGATGGCCTCTAATATCTAATTTATGAATTTATAGCTCAGGGAAATAATAACCGACGACAGCGTCCTACCACAAATTGTATTATTAATTCGATGATTTTTTTTATTAAATTATATTAAGACTTTTTTGATAAGGATCTTTTTTAATCAATCGCTACACTGTGTTTTAAAAAAAAACCAAATTAAGTTCTGATTAATTAACTTTGAATGGAATCCTTTTTGAGCAAAAAGTTTCAGTGAATTCTCGAGAAGTAATTTGTCATAATGAAATCAGCCATGTTAGTTAATAACCGTAACATGCATCAAATCAGTTAGTCATTGAAGCAAAGATGATTCATTTGCAAACAAAAGACTGAAGGCGTTTCGATGAAAATATTTACAAAACGCTTCAATATATAATATTAACTAACTTTATTAAGGTTTTAAGGTATTATTGGTTTAATAAGGTATTAAGATTTTATGCAACAAGTTAAATGCACAGATTTAAAGTCTATTTCAGTATACGATAACAGATGATGCACATTTCAATATTTAGTGCAGTTGTAAAGAAATAACCTCAAATATATAAATTATTGATCATTCTTTGAGACTAGAGTTTCAGAATCGCCAAACACGACGTTCAAAATATACTACTAAAGACCATAAAATATTCACAATGCTTTTTTTAAGACCATAGAAAGGCAAACGAGTAAGAGGCTTTCCTAGGATAAGCCTTCCGCCCATGGACACTCAGCCCTTGCCGAGCTGTGGGTGCGCTTAAGGTATAGCGGAAAATGGAGCAGGCGGGTCTCCTATATAGTAAAAAAACACCGCAGTCCATGAACAACCGTGCCACAATCCACGCATTGATTGTAGTGCCCGCTTTTTACGCCACTTAAGAGGCAAATTATTAAATTCGTTGCCGTTGCAATGCAGTGTATTGTATATTTACAAGATAAAATAAGCAGTGAAATAGATTAGGTCTTGATTGGTTGAGTTTTGGTAGATTTAAAAATGTTAGTAAGATCTTAGTGTAGTGGTAATGACAAAACATAAATGTGACCATACTTAATACGCACTGACCGTTGACAGGCAAGACGGCTTTAGCGCTCGAGTCGCGGTATGTGCCGTTAATGATAGCCAGTTCCATCAACTGACGCTTCTTCAGTTCATCTTCGCCATCAGCTTGCTGAAAAATATAGATAATAATTAATAATTTATAAAAATCCAGTCTTTATTTGATTAGTTTAGTATTATTTATCTATATATTCATATTTGTCGTGGATTAATCAAAGTAAATTGATTAAAAATAGATAACAAAGAAAGAAATATTTAAATTAATGCAATCATTGAAAAGAAACAAAATTAATATAAAATGTGAATATGTAAATATTTTTTATAGTACAGGTCGACGGAGCAGGCGGGTAACAATCCGAGCTTGCCGTGTTACCGGCTTTTTACGTCGCTTGAGCGGTATAATTTCAAGAGACTCCGATATCCTCACTCAGCGAAACAAAGTACAAGTACTGTTTCACGTTAGTATTCTATCATTTAGTTAGCTTAGTAGTTGTTGCTTCAGTATCGGGAAATAATGATTAAATTTAAAACAAATTCAAAAAAAATTTCAATAGAGAGAAAGAAAACCAAGAAAATAATAATTTATATTCTACGCTAACATTACTGTTGAAAAGAAATACGATGAATTTAAAATGTGTATACGAGTATGTAAATATAATTATACTATAGACCTTAAATGCTGTATTTTAATCAAATCTAAAAAAAAACCCCAATTTACCACGCTTAAAGAATAATAAAATCATAATTTAAAAAAGAAAAAGCCATTTCGTCAAAACATTTTAAAAGTTTGACAAAACAGTAAAATACTAATAATTTATTATTTTACTTTGCACTTACGAGATTAATGGTGACTTCCATTTCCAAGACATGCAATAATTAAAAGTCGTGATCAAAGATATTATTTTCATAGTTTGACCTAAAATCTATATTCATTCGAAATACATGCTGGAATATGAACGTCTTTTTATTTGTGATAAATAAAGACTTTAGAAGCATCTATTAATCTGACAAATTGCTTGATGACCTCATTGCTTAAGACTACCCACAGATTTTAAAATTGTTATCTATAGCAGCTTCATTCTAAATGGTTTTTAGCTGTGAAGCTGAAATGTGTTTATGTCAAGTGAAAGGAACTTTTCTCGCTAATATTTAAATAGCCGAGATTATATTGAGATACTGAATATCAAGTCGATTAGTTTGGCTGAAATCTCTGGTTAAAAGTTTGTGTTTGTGATATTGTGGGCGTAAACTCTGGTCTACTTAACTGATATTGATTATTTTATTTTATTTTTTGATATTGATTATTTTACCAATAGAAAGTTACGGTATGTGTGATTAATAAAAATTAACTTTATAAGAAAAGGCTTTTTCGTGATTGTCGAAGAAAAATTTGTCAATATTGTTTCTTACAAACGAAGCCTCAACGATAAAATATTTACGATTGAGTTGTAGAGAAAAATTGTATCTTATAATAAAATTCCGCATCATTTATCTAACTTTCATATTTATATGGGAAATATTTTAGAAAGCGCAACGTAGGATGTCCATCAACAAGAACACCTTATAAGGGTCGCCGGAAGACGCTGGATGCAGGTCGCCTCCAACATTAATGCATGGTCCGATGGGGCCTATGTCCAGTAGTGGACGTCCTACGGCTGAAATGATGAATGATGATGGAACATTTACCGGGCCAGCTAGAAACAGATAAAGCGTGGCACTGATAAGAAACTTACAGGGATCAAAAGGCGCTTAACTTCCTCGACGGCTCTGGCGAGTTTGATCTTAGCTCTGTTGTCGGTGTCTTCAACTGTGAGCAAGACGTGGAGGTCGTCAGCCAAGTGCTCCCAATTAGGTTTGCCTCTGTTCGCGTCCTCCTGAAATAAACCCACAAATAAATCAATGCACACTGCACAACGTTAACTTCATCTTAATTTATAACGCACTAAGAAATTATTTGTTGCGAAAAACCAATTTTGGTGCCAAGAATGCCTAAGTCCCGATTAGAATTTCTAGTATTCGCCAAACAGTTAAATATAACACGTGCAAATTTAAACGCAATAGCAAGACGAAATAAATTCGCATTTAATATTTTAATACCCAGTTTTAATGCCAGTCTTCCTAACGGGATGTCGTAAGAGACGACTAAAGGACATTTCACCGGAGGGTGGGCAGCAGCGCCCTTCCGAGTACGGCAGATTTTCTGCGATCACCAACCCGCCTGCCAAGCTTGATGATTAAGGCAAATGGGGGGTCCCATTATAAAAACAATGAATGTACGGCCCCTAGTCCCCGGCAGCCCCGCTAGTC
>DWCF01001454.1:0-30555 GCA_018230265.1 Delias oraia | reverse complement strand
GTACAAGTACCATTTCACGTTCAGTATTTTGTGAGCACGTGGTATCACTTCAGACGAGCCGGCCCAATTAGTGCGTCAGCATATGCTTCAGCATGGCTCCCCACGGATGCCACATTGTTAAAAACACTCGCCCGACCACTGTCAAGCCCTTCCAGAAACTGAATAAAGTATAATTGGCCGTACCGGGATTCGAAACCGATACCTCTTGCGAAATGGTACACTTGTAAAACCATTAAGCTACGAGGCTCTCAAACTTATTAGAACTCTTCACTTATTTCTTAAATACAAATTAAATTACTTTTATAATATTTTTTCAGAAATAGTAAATGCTATATATAATATATCACATAAAAATGATTGTTAAACATAAAACAATTGCTTTGAACGGTTAGTTAGGCGTTAGTCCCCTGTGGGAGGTGTAACGAGTAATGTCCAATTTACAATTCACGCGTTCCTAATGACATTTGTGCAACCCTTTGTGACTAGAGTACACAATTGAGCATTCCCAGAGATGGTTTTGTTATATTTATGAAATGTGTTATATATTTTTATAGATCATTGATATATCAACAATTTATGAATGGATTAACATATTGATAGTGCCTTGAGTCATGCAAATATAATATTTAATGACTACCAAATTTGTCGAATTATTATTCAAATAGCGAATTCTAGATCCTCCATTTTACCCGTGGGAGAGCCATGCTGAATCATATGCGTATGTACTAATTGGAACAGCTCGTACGAAGTGACGCCACGGGCTCACAGAATACTCAGCGTCAAATAGTTGTTGTACTTGAAACGGTGCTTCTACTGTGTTTCGCTGATATCGAAGACCTTTAAAAATGCCGCTAAGTTGCGTAAAAAGCCGACAACACGACCAATACGCCGACTGTGGCTCGTTTGTCCATCGCCTGCTTCTAGACCTATACACTAACCCACGCCGAGTTGAACAGATTAGTTACATACCTACATGATTTACAATACTTTGTTTATTAGCTAAACATTCAAACTCGAAAACATTTGTGCTTTAAAATAATGATGTCAATGTTATAAGATTCTTTCAATATGGCTTGGCATTTATTGTCCTTTGAAATGGTTATTAAATGATATGAAAAAGTGTATGAAATTCCCTCATATTTGGGCATAGCTTCCGTTTTAAGGAACGGATGGAATTCGATTTCGTCCCCTCGACCCAACGTCCATTCCGAATGCAAATTAGACATAAAATACCATATCATTCAGTTATCCCTTACTTTTACCTAGAACAGAAAAAAAATCACAATTAAGATTAAATATATTTCATTCACATATAACTTTCAGTTATATTATTATACAATTAATTTAAATTGTTATTTAATACACTAATTGGATAATAAAGTCCGTAAAAGCCTTATGTCACATTCAATAAGCAGAGAGAGCAAACATGTTTACTGAAATTGTTTTCGCTGAATTCAAGTCAATCTTTATTATTGGAATTGTAGAATGTGAATGCAGCAATTTCGTATTTATCCTCTGTCTGATGAAATTTGTATTTCGAGACAATTTAAGCAGTTCAGCTCGAAGGCTTGTCTGAGATTTATTTCATATATCGCATTTGCGATTCATCGTTAACAATTGTAATATAAAGTGATAAGAGATGTAGCGAAAGAGTGTTTTCTTTAGATTACAATATAGCAGTAGAAAAAATAAAGAATTTGTTTACTTCTAGAGAAGCAGCATAGAGCCTAAGTATGTATTTATCATTAAATAAAAGCATAAAATAATAATACTTTATTTGTCTTTGATAATATTATATTTATTTAACAAGTTTAGCACTCTTATGGACTTTAAATTAGTTTAATTATGGATTTGTTGTTTTTTAAAAATAAAAATAAATATTCAATACAAAACATAGAATATATAAAAACATTGTCATAGTAAATACGCTCTCAAACTTAAACTAAGACAGGTAACTTTTGACATTACATGTTTAGATGTAACTATATGACCTGTAATTTATCAAAATAGATGCAGGCATAAGACGGAGGGAGCATAAGCTTCTGTAATTATCTTACATTCATTATTAAAAACTTTTGAAACGCTGTTTACAGAGTTTTTATAATTTGTATTTTACTTTGCAAGACAATTCAATTAGGCCCAAGAGCCAAGTAAAATACGGTTTTTGTTTAATTCAATGAATTAATTGTCTTAGTACACATTGTATTCAGTTCGTCTTCTTTGTCTCGATACATTAGGTATTTGCAATAGTAGCGTTCAATCGAAGTGCGAAGCGGGCGCCTTGAATACATTGTCTTTGAATTTTTCCAACGCTGTAAACTTGACAACTTATTCATCTCACGTGGCGATCGCTAATGAAAGACTTAAGTAACTGAAGAAGAGAATTAACTTCGAAATACAATTTCAGCCCTGAGCGAACTTTTAGACGACGGTGAAGTGGAAAACTTTGCGCGTTTTTTCTGGAAAGTTGGAAACTTTGTGCCTTTTGTAAGACATATAACCCCTTAAGCAATACGGGTTCACCCTTTAAGAGAGCCTTTATATGTTAATAATACCGGTGTCAAGGATCACTAAATATTTAGATTTTATACAGTAGGGAGAGGTGAAACTTCATCGCTATTTATGGGACGTTTTATTAAAGGTGTTACATAAGTCATCGAACCGTCCGCATAGCAATGGTCATGCAATTCTTTTCATTTAACTTGCAAAGCAATTACAACTAAACTCAGTTTTAATAATAGCAGTTTTCTTATTAAATGCAAATAACATTTAGTTCAAACAATGTATTATTATCATTTTTATGGTATGGACAACGGAATAGGAATGTCTCCCAAATGGTAAGAAAACAACACCGTCCAAAAAAACCGCGCCACAGTCCGCGCCTTGGTTGTGTTGCCGATTTTTACGCTGTTTAAGTGACATAATTTCAAGGGCCACCGATATCCTCGTTCACTCAAAGAAATACGGTACAATTTGCAATAGTTACAGTTTTACAAGTAAGTATAGTTATATCCTGCCTGGGTTCAAATAACCCATGCAAAATCTTAAAAAGTTTTAAGCGTATCATTTAAAATTTCGTTGCGGCATAAAAAAATACGATATTAGGTAATTTTGTGGTAAAGGGTGTACTGAAGAGCTAAAGAACAATCAAGGGGGTGGGCATTTTTCAGTCGTGGTTAGCTCGGCTAATTTCAACAGCAAAGTGAGCTATTACGGAACCGTCGCGGCGTCGTCTTACATTATATTTTTATGACAACGGCCGTAAAATATATAATGCGATAACTTTTTAAGTCGATTATGATTAATAACGCTTTTGTCACTGAATTTTAAATATATTATATACTATGATCATTGTATATATTTCATTTGAACATTTCTCAACTGTTTTCATAATAAAACCGCCTCGTAATAATGGTAATTTCCATACACTGGTAGACGTAAAGTAAACATCATTTTTAAATAGTTCTTAAGTCCGTCTTAAGTAATAGGAAAAAGCCACTTGATTAAAGTTCCACAAATAAAAGGGACAAGGCGAAGTTTGAGTTGTGAGGCGTGCAAAAAATTCACAGCGGAAGGGACAATAGAAAACACTTCGAACGAATGTAAAACACAGTAGGACGTTTTATAAGTAAACTACATTTGTATCATGCAAAGGTTTTTTCCCTTTTTTATTTATTTTTAGCTTTTATCTGATTTTCTTTCACATTATGTCATTTATTTCGTATAAGACGTAATGTTTGGAGGATATTGTGATAATCTCAAATTAAAACACGTATTTGGAAGGCTGATGACAAAAATAATACCACTTAATAATACCATACCAATAATACTCTTTTATATTAAGTGATGCATAAAATTTGTAACATGAAGAAAACCCGGCGTTTTATAGAAATTTTTAGTGGTAAATTATATATTTACATTATAAAAAATATTTTTTCGTTTCTCAACAACGATATATTGTATTAATTTAATAGTTTTTACCAATTTTACATTGTACATTACAATTTAAAATAACAGAAGAAGACTTATTAGTACAACTAAAGAAAAAATTTATACTTTCAATATGTTCTTTATTTGAAACGTCACTCTTCGAAAAATAAATACCGTTTCACGCTGAGTATTCTGTGAGCTGGTGGTATCACTTCGGACCAGCCGGCCCAATATGTGCGACAGCATATGCTTCAGCATGGCTATCCTGTCGGTGCGAGAGTATTAAGACTGGCTACCTGGCTCCTGTCAAGCCCTTCCAGAGACCAAATAAATTAAAAATTAAATTATAATTTTATTATTGTCCGGATCGGACCGAAAGATTCGAACCCGATACCTCTCGCTTCATGGTAGACCTATTAAGCCACTTAGCTCTATAAATTAGTTTTGTTAAAATTTTGATCATAATAAAAGACTGTTGTACTTAAATACGTATAAACTACATAAAAATAACATCATGGGGTAGATATGAATAACTGTGTTACAAAAATATGCTTATAGATGCACAGTTAAACCAATAAAGCGACGTATACAAAGACAATGTGCAGAATATACAACTGAAATTCGATACAAAAACCTATCGATATCTATCGAAATGCATTTCATTACAGTGACTGATCCACACGGCGCTTTTAGTGGAATTAATTGTCGCTTTGTCAGTGAGATTGAGGGTTCTTCTCGCCATAGAAATTAATGAACTTTCGAGCGAGGCTGCGATTGCTCGTCTCTGTGAATTCTAAGGTGCCTGGGTCTATGAATATACATAGTTCAAGTATATAAAAATGGTTTTACTTAAAATATAAATGAAGGGATAGAAATAGGAATTGCCCCGTTATAATTTCATAAATGTTACAACTTTTCTATAAGTAACGATGTTAGAACGTTACTTATGGAAAAGATAACGTTCTAACAACGTTACTTATAGAAAAAAGATAGGTTTATGTTAGCAAAATAAAATAGTTCATTCATAAAAAACTATTGCTTAGTGTTCTAAATATAATTTTTTATATACGTTCTATTAATTAAAAATAAATAGTGTTAATTGCTTTGTAAACAAACTATTTTTTATAGTATAGCGGACAACGGAGCAGGTGGATCTCTTATATGGTAAGAGAACACTGCCGCCCATGGACAACCGTGCCACAGTCCGCGCATTGGTTGTGTTGCCGGATTTTTACACCGCTTAAGAGGCACTTTTAAGGGCTTCCGATATCCTAACTCACTCTGCGAAACACAATACAAATACCGTTTCACGCTGAGTATTATGTGAGCCCATTTATATAAAATATTTAATATCATACATATTTGGGTTACATACAATGACAGGTGCTAAATAATTATATACTAATATAGTTAAATTCTAATTTTGTTACTTTTTCAATAATTGTAATATTACTTTTAACAGTTTATTTAATTTTTTGCCGCAATTATGTTGTAACGTCACTCAGCAATAAAAACAAAATGGCAAATCGTTCATAGACAAGTGCGCATAAATTAAAAAAAATCTTTCTTTATATGTATATACGAAATATATATATTTTCGTTGCTGGTTTAAAAGTACTCGATGTTCGTGATGCTTTAAAAAGGGCAGTCTACGGAATTTCATTCATGAATAGATAAAATCAGCGACTATCTGTAGCGAATACTTTATTCGACACAAACGCGTTGTCGGAATGAAATTTAACTTATTTGACAGGGAGTGGTAATGAAAAGAGAAATGCAGTTTGCAATTTTACTTTAAACTTTGCGTCGTATTTTTACTTCAAACATAAGAAAAGGCTTCACCGTCATTCCCTTAAGGTAGTATTAAGTTGAGATTTACTAATGTTAAATTTATAGACATAAAAATCATTAAGAAACTAAAATTAATAATAAAATACTTTAAAAGTCTATAATAGAAATACTTTTTACAGTAAATTATGTATATTCTGTACAGAAAACAATTATTTTTTTGTGTTATGTTGGTAGGGAGTTAAAAAAAACTTAAATTGTCTAAACAGACCATACTTATGTTATTGAATACACAGACACTTATAGAATTCAATTTGTCATATTTAATAACATTTATTCAACAGATATCAGTTGAAACGATTGTAATCTTTCACCCGTGGAAAAGTCATTTTGAAGCATATGCTGACACACTAATTGGGCCAGCTCGTCCGAATTGATACCACGGGCTCACAGGATACTCACCGTGAAATGATAGTTGTATTTGAGACGCTACTTATACTGTGGTTTGCTGAATGATTGAGTATATTAGAGGCCCTTAAATATGCCGCTTAACACAACCAAAGCGCGGACTGTGGCGCGGTTGTCCATGGGCGGCGGTGTTCTTTCACAATATAAGAGACACATTACCCATCTGCTCTGTTTTCCACAAAATCATAAAAAAAGAAAAAAATTGGCTTGTAATATTTTTTCAAAAGGGTAAAACAAAGATTATTTACTGGGAGAAAAGCGTGAGATTTTAGCCGAAGGCATAATTCAGGCTCAACCCTATTTAACCTCCCGAGTTTTCATATTTTTAGGTTACATTAACATTTTCATCAGAGGTTAACCCAATTTTTGTTGAGATAATATAAATAAAAGTGTATTAAGCTATTTGTAATCGTTTTCAATAAATCACGGAACAATATCGATTTTTATTACTCTATACGATATATGAAAAATAAAAAAAGTTTAATTATATATGAAATATGTAGATTATAATACCATTATAATAAAACATTTCAATATTTTCAATCCAACTTTTGTTCCAAAATTTAAGTCCCAAAGATTCTAAAATTAATTATGAGGGGGTGTGAGTTTTTTTATTTTTATGAAAATGGTGAGGCAAACGAGCAAGAGGCCTAACTAGAATAGGCCGTACTCCACGCATGGGCACCCCCAGTCTCCGAAGTGCCGCGGTTGTGCCGGGAAAGTCCATACTTCACACGGACACTGTAGAGAATTAACCAATATGTTTTTTAAACTAATTAGTAAGATATAGTAAGTATTAAGAAAATCCATGGAAATCTAAATACGGTTTAACTGAAAATAATATAGCGATTTTCAGTATATCCTGGCAATATATTTGGTGCGTGATAAGTGCGTACTTAGAGAGACAGAGTGACATTTGAAGTGTTTGCCCAAAGACAACTACATCCAATGCCTTAATGGCAGTCAGTCCATCACTCCATATTGCTAAGCACTCGGCTTTGTTAGAATTAACAGGTTTTAGAATTTATATATAAATGTTAGCTTTGATTTTTTGTGAGATGAGTAGTGATTTAAGATTAAGAAAGATTTCTGAAAGAAATTGTAAATCATTTAAGATAGTGACTTGGTTGGTAAAATTTGTTCATATCTAGGAATGTATGATTTTAGTGGTATATTTGGTGGTAGGTGGTGACATTTACTTATCAGCTGTTATTAAAACGAGTCTTCATCTACGTCTATTATATTTGTCACGTCTTTTAGTGCATCGTGATAGGTTCGAGAGATTTTTAAACCTAGTTATGATTTCATTTACCGTAAACAAAATTACAAACATTGAATACAAGATTATTTTGTTATTTATCTGGTAAATTTTTAATTTAATTATTTAATATATTCAATAACTCAATATTTATATTACAACTCAATCATGACGTCATTCATCATGCTTACGTATACCTAATTATGTATTTATTGTATATTCTTAATTCACAAAAGGAGCGTAAGAATGTTCTTCAGAACAGTCGTTGATACGAAAAGCAAAGTAAATATTATTCGCATCTCCGATAGGTTTAAAAGTCACGTAGCAGAAATTTCAATTTCTCGTAGTACTCGTGCCAAAGACATTCTTAGGGGACGATTGTGGTGTAAATTGCCATTTTACGTGTAGTTTTCATTTGATTTTATTCTGAGTGCTCCGGTGTTTATGGCAACCTAAGAATTAAGTTTGCGGCCGTGAAATGTGTGATTCGATGCTTCTCTTTACTTAAAGTCTTTTCCTGTGTTGTTTTATTCTATATGAAAGTGAGCTTAACGTTTTTAAATCTTAAATTAATAAAATCAGCATATTAATTCATTGTATTTTTATTTTAAATATCTCAAAAGCTCTGCCACATTGCCGTCCAATGGATAAAAAGGGACATAGTTAAGAATTGTGAACATATAAAGCTTTATACATATTATTATGTTAATATTAGTACAAAAAGTATTTAATGCTAGTGCAATATATAAAGAAATTCATTAGGTTAAAAAGGTTACAACGGATTGAAAATTATAAATGGCATTCCTAAACCACGATTCTAATTTCCTTAAGCTTGAATTTTCTAATAAGAATTATTAATTTATTCACATCTATGGAAATAACCTTTTATTTCAAATTAAAACTACCATTCATATGCATATATGATATAAAATAAAATCGAACGCATTTTCACTCTGATATAAATTTATTTCGGCTTTATTTTATGCCTACTGCGGTATGCCTCTGTTTCAAAGGCAAAAACGCTATTCCAACCTCGTCCATAGATATAAATAGAGGTATTGATTTTACACGCCGAGTATTTTATGTATGACGATCACAGAACTTTTCTTCTGTCTGGAAATCAAATTGAATTTGTTAAGTTGACGCCCGAAATATCGAATGATTTTTATATAAAATGTCTGTATCGTTTAAAATAATAATTTTATTGTAAAATTGTATGATCACAATGTAACAGATGTATTTGTTCTTTATTTATTAGTTTTCTTGTAAATATAAATTATAATACTCAAGTATTATACATCTTAAATGGAAAATGAGCTAACGTTTTCAGTCTAAATGTATTTTATTTAGCGTGAGAGGTCAAGCGGTGGCTTCGAAAGGATTAAGTGGTAATACGACCTAGATTTAATGTTACTGACTTAATACTGAAACATTAATTAAACTTACAAGGGTATATTAATTAGTAACTATAATAATACAATGTTTTTGCCTCCATTCTGTGTGGTAGGATCGCTTCTAATTTTATAATTTAAATATCCAACATCGTTTTATATTGTATGTTATTTTCAATTTCTTTATATCAACATCTGAAGTTTATAAACATATGTTATTCACTACTTGTAATAGATCTCCGCCGCCCATGGGCAACCTCGCTACAATCCACTTTTTAATTAATTTATCGGATTTTTAGTACATATTAAAAGTACCAAAATAAATTACGATTAGACAGTGTAAGAGAATAAAACCATTGCAGAGAGGGCATGGGCAAGAATAGCGAACGATAAAAATAGAAGAACAAGAGAACCTGATTTAATTAAAAACAGTAATAAAAGAAATATAAAGCTTAAGAAAAAATAAGGGCCTTTCGGTTCACTTCTTTATATTTTATACTACTATTGAAGTCGGAGGAGCTGTTTGGATTAATACCTGCAGCTGAATTTCATCATCGGACATAGAAGCAGAATACAAAATTTCATCGTTATCACCTCGATGTTTGTCGTTCCACAACTGAGCGTTTTTAAGGCATTGTGCCGTGTACCACTACTCTGTGGCGTCAGCTACCAGCAGGGGTATTTCCAAACCAATTCGAATCGTGGACCTTCAAGGAAAGAGCGTACATATTCCTTAAAGGCCGGCACGGAGCCGCGGCGCTACAAGGGTTATACATGGGCGGAGTTTGCCACGAAACCATAAAAAAATTAAAAGAACACAGCCACATTGGAGACAGCTACAGTATATTGGATTTAATTAATGAATCAATTGAATAAAACGGTTTAAATACTTAAAGTTTACAAATAAAGATAAAATATGCGATCGTCAAGCAAAACTTGGTAACACTAAACTTTAATGTCCCAGAAATAAAGTACACGCCACAGATTTTCCATGTTCGCGAAAAAATAAAACAAAGTAAACAACCGATGGCACCGGATGTGCGGAAACTTGAAAGAACTGAAACTGAGAACTAGAAGTAGTTAGGGTAAGTTTAACGTTAGAAATTGCCGATGTGTTTTATAGGCTGGCAACGCACACGTCTAACAGTGGCTAACAATATCTATGGGCTGTGGATCTCTTATTCTAGCGGAGCCTTCTACTTATTTGTTATAAAAAATACTGCAATATTTGTTAAGGATTCACATATTTCAGGTTTATAATTTTTGTTCTTATAAAATGTGTAGAAAGAAAAATTTTGGGTAGTAATATATAATAGCACTATAACGTAACTTTTTAAATTCTTTTATAAAACTTTTATAAAAAAGATATATTAAAGATATTATATTATATCTTCAATAGATTAATTTTCTAAATAAGGTATAATGAATCTAAATACTTTAGTTATATAAAATGATTAGATCCCTTCGCTATTTAAGAAGGCAATACTGCTAAAGGTAATATGTCATTCGCGAAATTAAAATAGTTTGTAAGAACCGGGTGTGAACTTAAAAGAACTTTTAATAAGTAATTAGGGCTTGTTTCATGTTTGAAGTTACTCAGTACATTTTAAAGTGCAATAAGAACTCCGAAACACGATACACTATCTAGACAATTTATAGAAGTCTTTATATTGTACACTGGAGATTGTGGTGTAACGTAAATCCTTCGAAGGCTTCTATAACAAGACGGCTTGGAGATTTTTTTTTCTTTGGGCGTTTCTTTGAATTCAAATTAAGTTTTACTGGAAATTTTGCCTATATAGAAATGATATTATATAGAAGGAAATATATCTAATGCTTTCACACCTATGTTTATTGTTTTAATAGAATTCATACAACTATAGACTGAAACGTGGGTTTATTTTATCTATTTAAGCTATTAATGTTTAATTTCGACCCGTGAGGGAGCCATGCCGAAGCATATGCTGGCACACTAATTGGGCCGCCTCGTCCAAATTGATACCACGGGCTCACAGACTAGTCGGCGTGAAACGGTACTTGTACTGTGTTTCGCAGAGTGAGTGAGGATATTGGAAGCTCTTAAAATTGACCAACCAGCTCCGTTGTCTGCCATACTATAAGTCTATTTAAGCACGTTATACAAGTATTCAGATATTTGCCTTAAATATTTCTATTCCAAATACGTATTTTGTTTGAGATAACTTATTAGCGAACATTGAAAGCACCCGCGACCCATCTGAGTCTAGGACGTCCATGGGCAGTGAACCGCTTATCCTAGATGAGTCTTCTGTTTATTTCTCTCTCGTTATATAAAAAAAGATACATTCAAAACAAGGCAGGGGTATGTGATCGAACGTTGTAATAAGTAGAATTACTTAACTTTATTATGAACAGACTGGTAAATTGCACATTGATTCACTATATTCAACTTAGGGTAAGTTATTCCATTAGAGGTTATTGTATAAATTAAGAATGAGGTTTTATGAGAACTAGAAGAGCCTCGTAGCTAAGTGGTTTAATAAGTCTATCATGAAACGTGAGATATCGGGTTTGAATCCCGGTCCTTACGATTATAAATTAAAATTTTAGATCTCTGGAAGTGCTTACCAGGCGAGTGTCTTAACACTATTGCACCCTTGGCAGAGCCATGTTGAAACAAATGCTGACGCACTAATTGGACTGGCTCGTCCGAAGTCAAACCACGGGCTCACAGAATACTCAACGTGAAATGATAGTTGTACTTAAAACGGTGCTTCTACTGTATTTCGCTGAATGATTGAGGATATGGAAGGCGCGGTAGTGTATGGGCGGCGGTGTTCTCTTACCATACAGAAGACCCACCTGCTGTGTGGTTTATACTATAAAAATGAGGTCTTATAACAAAGTGACAATGGACTATTTAAATGATATTAACTTAAGCCACCGTCAATGTCAATGCTTAAGATCATAAGTCAGTGTATCTAAGTTGACGAAGTATTAACAGCCCTCGCTGAACGTTCCGTTTAAATGCCACTCAAGGTAAATTATTGCTCTCAGCGTTACTGTTTTCCCCACAATTTACTGCCTTGAAAATACCAAGCTTATATTTAATGAATACTTTACAACTACTAATGAGAATACTTAGATATTCAACAGTGAAGAATCGTATCCAACCACAAGGCATTTCGCTTGATAAAATATAGGACCGCGAAATCTTTTATTACTACAAGGAAATTGATGTTAAATTGAAAAACATTTGTTCTTAAGAAGATAGGTGGTATTTTATAATCGTTTCGTTTTATATGATTATATATTTTTATATATTATATATTTTTGTTGTTTATATATAATGATATAATATAACATCCGTATACAATAACGTATAAGTCCGAAAGCTGTATTTATATTATTTATCATTTATATTAAAGGCAAACAAGCAGAAAGCTCAGAATAAGCGGTGCTTCATCCATGGACACTCACGGTTATGTTGTCGGCCTTATAGGTTTAGGCACGCGCTTTTTTAAAGCAATAAACTGTCAGCTTTAGCTACAGCTATGTGGAGAAATATGCCAAAATCAGTTTTCACATCTAACTTGAACAATGTTTAATTCAGTTAAAATAATAAAACCGTCTATTGCACTTGTGAAGTGATGTTAAAGTGAAAATTTGTGAAAGGAACCAAAAGTTTCATTTGTTGAAAGGCTTTTTAGTCTCAAAAAGGCTTAATACAAAACCTCTTGATATCTTTTTGTTTAGCATAGAGCTCTTTGTTTCTGCCAGTACCTATTCATTTTAATATAAACTTTTGATACTGTTTCACATTGTGAAAATATATTAGAAATTTAAGAAACACATTGTGTGATTAAAGTCATCTATATTATAAAACTTTAAATTGGAAATCGTGGAGAAACCTGGTTATTTGTACTAATATAATTTATATCTGACTGCTATATAAATACATTTATTTTATAGGTCGGATCTGATAATTATATTTTCCACAAAATGAACTCTCTATAGGTTTCAGCACCTCCTTTTTCTATTATATCAGTAATTAACCAGAAGAAAGTTTTTTATTCTATAGCGAACAACTGGGCATGTGGGTCTCCTATACGGTAAGGAACTTCGCCTTAAACAACCGCGCCACAGTCCGCCCATTGGTTGTGTTGCCGGCTTTTTACGCAGCTTAAGCGGCACTTTTAAAGGCCTCTGATATTCTCACTCACTTTGCGAAACATGATAGAAGTACCGTTTCACGCTGAGTATTCTGTGAGCCCGTGGTATCACTTCGTTCGAGCCCAATTAGTGCATCAGCATAATATGCTTATATATAGTATATCTCTCCCACGGGTAGAAAGTTGGACATATCTAGTTTCTGCTGGATGACCTTCTAAAAACCTTTCAAAAGGCTCAGAGGTTTTAAATAATCTATATCGTAGTGTAATGAAGGTTAAATACAAATAAAATTTACTGTTAGCTTAATAGATATTAAAATAATATATGATTTAATATGAAGGATTAAATGACTTCTTTAAGTTTTGAAATATATTTGTTAATTAGAGTTACCCTGTTTGTTGTAATTAAGGAATGAAAGCGCTCACGATTCAGCTAATTCAAGTGCCCTTACGTTTCAGTGTTTGATCATACAGAGTAAAATGTTTTAAAAATATTTTTACTAGATTTTGATGGTTTAAGTAAGCGGTGTTTCGGTTACGAAAACAACCCAAATTAATAGGAGCGTTTTATTGAGCGTTCTTAAAGTTTATTTTCGCTTTTGGATTTCGGCACAAGTATGCAAAGCCTTTTTAATATAAGAAAGCTTTCTAGAATGAGTTTAATACTTCTTTTACATACAGTTATATATTCAATTCAGAGAGAAATTTTAAAAAACAATTATATTGTTAGTATAGAAACTTAAAATTCATATAAATAAATATGTAAGTTACAAGTTTTTAGGCGTTACTAGAATAAAAAGCTTAATTTTACAAAAGTATAGCAGACTACGCAACAGGTGGATTCTTCTATATGGTAACAGAATACTCCGTCCATAAACAACCACTTAACAATTAATTAACAGATCAATTGGCATAACTTCATGGGCCTTCGATATCCTCATTCACTCATTGAAACAGAACAAGTAACGTTTCACGCTGAGTATTCTGTGAGGCCGTGGGATCAAATTGTGTGTCAGCATGCTGCGGCAAGGCTCTCCTATGTTAAGACACTCGCCCGGCCACTGTAGTCTTTCCAAAAAAAATTTTTTTTTTGGGAAGGAAAGGAAGCATAGGTATATAACCACTAAGCTAAGAGAGCTAAGCAACTTAGATACAATGTACATGTATTGTACAGGATTTCTAGTTTTATCAAATTACTGTATTAACTGTCTGTTATATTATATTACATTAATTTAGATGGTACATATGAACTCACACTATACCGCTATCAAGCCTCTCATATTACAGAGTCTTCGAATAAGATAGTACACGTATCTCGATACATTAGTCGAATTGAAATCTCTTTTACAACCTCGGAATTGCAAAATAGCGCTCAGACCGCTTACACTTGCCGTTTGACACAAAGAAAACACTATCTTATTTTGTGTGGTTGCTGTGTTCGTGGAAAAAAGTGTTTTATTTTCACTTTATGGTCTTTTCATTATATGTAGCATTAGTAAAAATAACTAAAATAAGTTATGTAAAAAATTATATATAAGTTGTCCTTAAACTAAAGGATAATCTGGTAGCGGGATAGAAACCAAGTTATATCAGTTCTAGAAAATAAAAAAAATTCTATAACGCTTGGTTAAGCGATATTTTTCCAAAAAGTTAAAAAAATCACACACTTGGTTGCATTTTTAAGTACCTTGATCAGTATTTAAAAAATGTAAACTTAATTATCGGTGCTATTTATCGCAATAACAAATCAACATAATACACACTGTTTATTTAGTAAAATAAAGTAAGTTACATTGAGTTATGGTTTAAAAAAATTAACTCTGTTAACTTTGACTCTTCATTTTGACAACAAAAGTACTACACTGCCTACGGACAGATAAATCAAAAGGTTTAATTAGGACTTCAAAATAGTAAAACACTTGTCGCTGCCCTTGCCATTAAACATTCTTTTTTGTATTTTCTGTATAGTTGAGTTCTTTATATCTATTATAAGAAAGACAGTTCGCCTAAAATACCTTTGCTAATAATATAATGATGTACTCATTAATAGGATTCAACCTCAATTCACCCGAATCCATTCTAAGTAGTAAATCTTGTAATCTAAAGCTAAGGCTTCTCTTTAATTATTGTATACAATTAACCTCCATTATCAAGTCTCTAATCAGTACTAAATTGCTTGTTGGTCATGATTGTTCCTAATCAAAATATAGTTATAGCTTCATGGTATAATGTGGAACTGGTATGATAATATAATATTTAGAAATGAAATGAAATATCTTTATTCAATATACAAAAATGCTCAAGGAACTCTTTGAACCTCTCACTAAAAGCCGGCGAAACAAGCTCAGCGGGTGTAATTCTTTGGTTTCCATGAGATACTTAAATTATTTCAAAAATTAGCACTGAGAATGCCTGGCATAAACATCTTATTCCCAAGGCATGACATCATTTACAAAATAACACTATAGTATGCTTTAACATAATCTCTTAATAGTGTTTTTTAATTTATTTACATAAGGATTAATGATTATTAGGATAGAGATTTAAAATATTCTTCATTCATATAAAGCCTTTGGAATGAATAACATGAATTTGTGAAGATCAAACTTACTTATATATGTTACTTAACCTTTCACATAAAGTGCATATATTTTAAAACATATTAACATTAAAATATTTTTCCCTAAAAGGCTTACAACGCACCTGCGGCCCAACTGGAACTAGGGGTGTCCAAGCATGGAGGACTTATCAAGAGAGGTAAACTCCTGCTCTTTTGCCTTCCGATTTTCAAAATATATATATATATAAATATATATTAAAGTGTATACTCAAAATATTGCTGCTTTTTAAAGTCCGTACGTGTCATTTTATGTTAAAGATAACGTTTAAAGTGATACCACAGTCTCACAGAATACTCAGCGTGTAACGGTACGTGTACGGTTTCGCAGAGTGAAGATATCAGAGGACTTTAAAAGTTCCGCTTAAGCAGCGTAAAAACCCAGCAACACAACCAATGCGCGGACTGTGGAGCTGTTGTTCATGGGCGGCGGTGTTTTCTTACCATATATGAGACCCACCTGCTCCGTTGTTAAAAGATTTTATCATTTTTTAAATATATTTTAATATTAATTATAGGTTTGATATTATAACCGAGAACGAGACCAAAAAAATCTTAAAGTTATATTAAAAATTATTTAAAAATATTTAATAGACCTTGAATTAACAATATTACAATGTTATTCCATATTACGTTATTTCGTTCAGTTGCCCCAGGGAGGTTAATCAAAGTTGAAGAAGTACGCGTTGTCCGCAGAACTAATTTGATCTAAAGTTAGACGCTCAGTGGAGCCTATTTGATATTACACCAACTCTTCGAACCTTCACTATCAGAAAACACACTACGCTAAGCAAAAGATTTCATTTTTTTTTATAGACTTGGTGGCAAACGAGCAGTAAGCTCGCCTAGGCCAAGAGGCCCTGCGCCCATGGACACCCCTAGCCCTTGTAGAGCATCGGGTGTGTTGCATTTTTTTATAAAATGAATTTCTATTGTATATGTTTAAAATCAATCAATTCATACTGTTTTCTAATCATTTTTTCAGACAAAGTAAAATGATTTGGAATATATATGTGGATAAAATTTAAATAGTAATTTACGTAAACAAATATTTCTATAAATAAATCATTATTATTAACAAGACCAGTGATTATTTCAAGATGGCAATAGTTTCATATTTTAAGAAGTTTTTTATGGTAAAGCGAACTGGTGGGTCATGGGAGAGCATCACTACCTATAGACAACACCATCACATTCCGCGCGTGGGTTATGTTGCTGACTTTGTACACCAATTTAAACTTTAGCGTTTTTTTAAGGACCTCCAATATCCTCAGTCACTCAGCGAAAAACAGTAGAAACACGTTTCAAGTACAACTACCATTTACGTTGAGTATTCTGTGATTCAGTTTGGATGAGCCGGGCTCATTAGTACTTCAATTTAAGCTTCAACATGGCTCTCCTATGGGTGAATTGTCGAGTTGTCTAAATTATAAACATACTATACTTATATATATATATATATGTTTAACTATATAGTTCATGTATAAGACAAAGCCCAAAACTGTAACTAATTTCAAATAACTAAATATTCCCCAATTTGCCAGAATAGATGCAATGTAATCAGTCTACCACCGTGACCGAAATTTAGTCCAAACTTTGATTATAAGGCTTAAGGGCGCTCTACCTTGAAATATGCTATCTTAGTTGCGCTCCATCGAATTGATATATTTTCCGATTATATTATAACTTGGTGAATATTGCCTGAATACTACTCTTAAATCATGAGTTAGTTTATTTTACATGTAAAAAGCTCGAGATTTCACTTACTAAGTTAAGTGAATTACGTAATACAGTAGTTAATTTGGTAAAAGTTAATTTTGAATTTGTATCTTAAGATTACTGAAATAAAATTCCGCCTTATCTTCAATTTACAAACAGAGTACCTTTAACAACAATGTATTGAAGGTTCATCAACAATGTATAGACTGACCTTTTTCGCCTTTCCACTTTTCCTTAAAAGTTTAGCGCAGCACAGTCCCCTGGTGTCTGGTAAAGGGGCCGGCGGTCGTTTCGGCCAGCACAGGCGCTTTGGACTGGTCTCTGGACCCGCCTCGCTTCGGACCTCCTCCTTATCACACATGTCGGTACCCACACCCCTATCCCACAGAATAACGATACTTTATGAGAACCGCTTGCATTTCTTTGATAATTTATTACCCTTAGAAGCAAAATAAGTTCGCAATTTTTGTACTTTTGTTCAATAGTTGAGCTAAATGCTAACTTATTACTATATTGTAATGTAACGTCCGACTCAGCATCTGTAACAATATAAATCATTTGTAAAAATGAGTTAATTTTTGTTAAAATTTGTATTTTTTTTTAATTATATTAATAAGATTGTCAGACTTTTACGCTGGAACAATGTGAGTATTATTTTCTAATAACAAAATAAATTTTCTCATATATCAACATTATGATTCATCTTGTCAACAGTTGAACTTGGGGCTTGGAGTATATTTATAAACACATTTTCTCATAACGTGCCATCTTTCTCGGGGTTCCTGGAAACTACTTGCTCACAGGCACGCCAACTTGGTCACAGATATGATTTAATATTAAATCATTAACATCTTTATAATTATAGATATATATTATATACACTTTGAAAGCGTATTCATTATAATATAATAATAGATATAATATGAATAAGACTTCAGTAATAATTATGTAAATCAAATTAACAATTTTGCTTTTATCGTATTGGTTTAAAGTTTGAATTCGCGAAATTTCAACATACTTCAAAGTGTGAAAGACTAGAGCTTATTAGAGTTGTAATAACGTAGCCCGCATAGTAATAAACATATTCGGTAGAACTTTTGTTTGTGAATTTATTCTGAAGTAATTAGCGATCCGAATTTGAGACACGATCGAAGGTAGTGGGAGAGATGTTTGTTGAATATTTAATCGTCACTAACGAAGACTTAGACATTATGGACTTCTTTTCAAGCCTTGTCGTCTTGAGTGGCAAACAAATCATTAGGGTTCTTAAAATAGTGATGAGTCATTATTTTTTTACTGGAAGCTTTTTTTTCTGAATCTTTTTTTTGTTACAATGGTCTATTACCATCGCAACAAATTCAAATGTTAATTTTTATCTTATTTTACTTCAAATTGACTATTAGCGAATAATTTGTAGGTATGTATATATAGTCCAGCAGTGGACGTCTTGCGGCTGAAATGATGATGATGATGTATATATAACATACACTTATTATTGAAACTGTTAATAAAAACTGCAAAAATTGTATCAAATATCTGCAAATTACGATTTTCGCGTCCTATACTTTTATATTTAACAACTGTAAAATGTTAAATTGGAATAGATAAACAAATTCACAAAGTTTCTCTGCTTAGACGATTCTCTCACCGCATTACTGAATCCATTTCACCAGCTAATATACCATTCTGTTTGTCTTTCGAGGCAATAAAATGAATTTTATGCAAATTATTGGAATTCTATACATTTTTGATGAGCCGCTTGCTGACATATTCGGGGTGTTTAATTAATATATTTTTCCATGAAAACTTTATGGTTCCATTTGTTTTTGTTGTCTGCAAAGTTTTAGCAAGCCATTCGCAAAGTGAATTTTCCGGCTCGTCCGAAGCGATACCACGGGCTCACAGAATATTCAGCATGAAACGGTACCAGTACTGCGTTTCGCAGAGTGAGTGAGCATATCAGAGGCCCTTAAAACTGCCGCTTAAGCAGCGTGAAAAGCCGGTGATACAACCAATATCCGGACTGTGGCGCGGTTGTTCATGGGCGGCGGTGTTCTCTTACCATATAGGAGACCCACCTGCTCCATTGTCTGCTATAGAATAAAAAAAAAATATAATTAATAATAATAATATTTATTTGCTACTACAATTCGAACAAGTTACAGAGCACTTAGCCTATTAAATCTAGTTACATTACATATGTGATTATTAAGGTACATAGAAATTAACAAATAATTAATGTTAATAATGTTTATAAGACTTGCTTCTTAATTAAGAAGAATTTCAAAGATAATGACTGCATATTTAAAAATTATTTTCATGTATGTAATAATTTTTTGTATAGCTTTTCTCTATGGTTCTTGAAAGAGCTTCTTCTACTCAGTATAAACAATGGATTTATTAAATCGACACAGTAATAAATCAATAACGCCAATTTTGTAACAATAAGGAAACTTTGTGGAAACATTTTCGGAACTTACAATAAATTATACAGGTCTTACGGTTGGCTGACTTTGCTTTCAACCTTTTTGTTTTTCAATATAAAAAACGGTATCAAACCGTAAGAATCGTTAAATATTTACTTAAGATAAATCTCTAGTGAGGAGTTATGGTGTTATTTCATTGATTATTTTCTTCTAACGCAAGCCTTCTGATTCTACGTATTATTTTTACTATTAAGTCAATGGAAACAGTATTAAAACCAGTTAATTTTTTTCTTAGGATAGCTATAATAAGCGACTTTATGACCAACTTCGTCATCAACATATTATGCGAAATAATAAAAAGTGAATTGCTTTAAAATTAGAAGAAATGTAATATATCATCAAATTGTCAAGATTTTTTTCATGGTATAGCAGACGATGGAGCAGGTGGGTCTCCTATATAAGAAAATACCGCCACTCATGGGCAACCGCGCCACAGTCCACGCAGTGGTTGTGCTGCCGGCTTTTGACGCACTTAAACGGCATTTTTTAAAGACCTCACTCACTCACTCACTCAGCGAAATACACTAAAATCAAGTACAACTACCAATTCACGATGAGTATTCTGTGTGCCCGTGGTATCACTTCGGACGAGCCAGCCCAATAAGTACATCAGCATATGCTTCTGCATGGCTCTCCCACGGGTCAGAAAGTGAAAATGTGGGCAGTTTTGATTATTATCATGAAATGAGGCCAGTATTCAGATCTGGTATCTAAGAAATAAATTCCCAAAGTTAGTTAGCATTTATGATATAAGTTATACTTCTTGGTTGTTCGTTGGTATCGTTATCCAAGTCTTACTTGCATAGTAAACAATTAAACAAGAATATAATGAGAGTAAGAATAAACAAACGAATTGAGAGAGGATAAATTTTATACTTCCTACTCTTTAATGAAACTCAAGCGGTCATATACTCTCCGAACTTTGTTGACATACAAGAGAATAACCAGTCTTTTTCTTTTTAGCATAACCGCGCTGCTTTATATGAAATCTAGCTCATATATTATCCCATATGTGATATGAGAATGAAGTTGAAGAGAAAAATTAGCTTTCTATTGTTCGTGGAACTAAAGAACCTCTCGTCTCGAACGTTTATATGAAAAATGGAATTTCATGAATACATATTGTTTTTTCAGGTGGCGTAGTAGATGCAATCTACTCGTGCAAAGGAATTTATTAAGATATCTTGAAGTAGGAAGAGATAAGGCAGCATCAATGTTTATTATATTTATATGAAAATTGTAAATATTGAGAAAGTTAATGTTTCTTGTGGGTAAATTTAAAAGTTACTTCCAGCATCGCTGACAAAACAAATCAAATATTGAATTTTAAAAAAGGTTATAGTAAATGAATTTTAATTACTTTACACCTAATTCATGTAGTATAACATACGCGACAACCTTTCTTTATTTCTCTTAATTATAAGATCTAATCACGTAGAAATATCCAATAAAAATTTAAATGAAAACAAAAAGAACTATTTACAAAAACATCAAGAAAAGCTTACCAAATAATTTCTAGTACTGGAATTAATATACACTTTTATTTTTTTAAAGTTCGTAACCGAAAAGTTTTTCGTAGCCGTACGTGACGCTATCGCGCTACGCTGCCGTCTACGAGGCCGTAGCCGGTCTGACTGGTGAGACGTAGTCGCCCGCCTTATATTACTACTACGGCAATAATGCTCGTTCCCGCTGTACCTCTCATTCAGTCTCAATCTCTCGTTAAACATAAGAGTCTCTAATATTGATAGCAACAGACATTGATTCTTTCTATAGTACTCATTCAATAGTAAAAATTACTAACTTTTTGACATAATAATTATTTTCATTTAGTTTTTTGTATTTGTTTTTTTTTAATAAAAACTTGCAAAGGCGCTAATCATTCTCTTATTCAGTTTTTTTGAAATAGTCATTTTAACTGATCGAGGCTTTATATGATAAATTTCAAATTATAAATATGTCTCCTTAAACGAGTTTCAGTGTAACTGTGTATATGATTCTATTAGCATTTGAAGGGTTTCTATAGTATAATACAGCTGAGTAAGGATCAAACCATATCATATTATCTATATGTATATTAAAGAAAGTCATGTTAGTTACATTATTTATAACTTAAAAATGGCTGAACTGATCTGGTTGTTAATTGATGGGAAGGTAGCTTCCAACAAGAAAAAGGACATAGGCTTTTTATCCGAATACAAAATGGAAGGTAATTTTTTTGTGTATCTGTGTTTCGGATTTAATGGGCCCATGAATTACTGAGGGTTCATAATTGAACCCCGTAGGTTGAGTACAATGTAGAACGACGTATGCCAGGTTCAGTAGTATTTTATAATTATACTTTTACAAAATAAGAATTTTAAAATTTAAAAATGCGGCACTAAGATTACATTTTATATAATTCTATAGAACCTTTATATAATAAAACAAAAACTACTCAGTTGAAACCATTAACAATTACTTAAATTATTGGTGTAACTAAAATCAATTAAAGACGATGGACAACTTAATTAATATATATACTTAAATAATAAAATAAATCTACGGCGTTAGAATTGGCGATGATAATGTACGAAATAGTATATTTAATAATAATAATAAATTAAAAATCCAATCTCTATTTGTATAGATGAATTCAATGGCTTCTGTGATAAAGGTTCTACGAAATGCGGGCTACGAATCTGATCCGATTGTAACCATCTTAGATTAGGAGATATACATAGTCATAGATATAATTACAGAAATCGTCCTCACCTTATTCTTTTAGTTTTATCAAAGGAACACTCATTTTTCACAACCTTCACACGGCAAATATCCCAATGTAAACACATAATGTCACTAGAAAAGCGTCTAGGATACTATTTTTGAACACAAAACCTGTTTGTTTACATGGTCCAAACAAAAAACAAGCCATTAAAACATGTGCGGGGGTAGGCTCACGGGCGCCAACTAGCGGCTGCTGAGGGAAAACCTGGGGTGGAACGTCGGGGGTGAAAATGCTGCTATCTAACGTCCTTTTCGCACGCATTACGCGCGGTACCTTCGAATATATTGCGTCACACAAAAACGGCACTTTCATCAATGGCATAGGATATAATATTAGTAGCTAGGGATATTACGTTGCGTATTTTTGCCGTTTAGTACAGAGCAGGTGAACTATAGATGGACTATTTTTTTCCTAATATGCTCTATACTGAGATATACGAATAATAAATATAATGTTTTACAAGTTCAAGTATCACATAAATTTACACCATACTTCAAGTTTTAACTATTTTATTTATATCTATTTGCTTATTACAGATTTCTGAATTAGATACTCTTAGTAACAACTTTTAATTATAAGCAGATATTCTATTTGCCTCAATACTAAAATACTCAAACTGGAGAATATTATAGTACATACTTATTAAACAAAAGTACTACTAAATTAGCAAATCATATCTTATTTTTTTTGTATACCATCAGTGACTAGCGAGTAGGAGGCTCACCTAGGTCAAGTGGTCCTCCGCCCATGGGAACCCCCAGTTCTTTCAGAGCCGCGGGTGCGTTGCCGGCGTTTAAGAAAAATGTACGCTATTTAAATGCGTTAAATCTCGCTTTAGAACTATACCCAAAGATATAATCTATATCCATCTATAATGAAAATAGATATCTTAATTATCGAATTCAAGAACTTGATGAGTTCTTAAAAATACACGCCTCTAAAACGAAACGTTAAGAGATACCTATCTTAAGCGGGAATATTCTTATTACATAAGCTCTATAATAAAATTACTCTATAGGCTGCGCGTAGCCTTGAGTGGACCTGATGTTTTCATCCCGTGCGAGTAATAAAGCGTTTAGGGAGGGGTCGGTGACTCCAGTCTCTATCTGAAGGATTTATGGATGAATCTCTTGAATTAATTCGACCTGATTTTAGACACGAATCTTACAAGTTAAATGTGATTAACATAATTATAACCCAAACATTTGCTTGTTATACAAGTCATGTTGTTTCAAGAGTTCATGAATTAAGTAACCTTTAATCAAAACATCATAATATATACTGCTACATATAATATACAGAAAAAAATGTATTTATTGAATAATAATCGTTTATGTATGTAATCTTATTAACCAAATTCAATAAATTGAAAACCTTACATTGCTAAGTAACAAGCGATTGTATTTATGCAGTAACATCACATACCAGACAATTAGTAACACATTACTACATATTTTCGTGTACAATTTATTATTTTTATCAATATTATATTTTGTAGCTTTAACTGTCTTATGAATTCTACCTATATATACATTGGTAATTCATATTTTTACATTATGCTCACCGGGGTTTAGTCATTATATAAAAATATCAATTGAATTAATCCAAATTTACGTTAACATTCCTTTGGAATACCAAAATATATCTTCAGATTAAAATTTAGAATTTAATCAAACTTCAAATCCACATCTAAAAAATAAAAGAAAATAGATAACACTAAATTATTGTAAAATAAAACTCTTCTGGCTTCAGATTACTTTTAATTAATAAAATAAAATTTTAATACAAAATAATGCAACAGTATTTAGTTTTTATAAATAAACCAACTTAAATATATATTGTGCTGTAAAAATTATAATTATTGGACATTTTATAGTAATACAATTATTACTATTTCAAATAAGAAAAAATGGAAGTACAATTGTACTTTTTTAATACTTTTTTTATACAGTAAGTGAAATTTATATATTTTACAATTTTTTTGTTCACTAGAATTGTACTTCATTGATGAGTGAGTATTTTTTATGTGGTTCATTTGCAATTTTTTTAGAATTGAGCAGCATTAAGACCTATTGTCAAAGACTGTAAGAACCAATACAAGCTGAGGAAGATAATATTTATCCTATGAGTAGAGGCTCCAATTTTCCCGTCTTATGTAGTTTATCCACATCAGATCCTCCTCCAACACAGTTTCCATTGATAAACACTTGTGGTACCTAAAAGAACAGATACCAATACATTTTAGTAGTATATGTTACAAAATCCTGCAATAAATACTCTCAAACTCAGTAATTAAATATATAAAATAATAATTTATGAATTATCTAATTATGTTTAGCCTTTATCTTGTGCTCATTTTACACGGCACACAATTATAATTATCATTATGTAAATTTGATTATAAAATGATATATTTTGTGGTAATATATATTATCATACAAGTGGTTATATGTTCTAAAAAATTACCAACCAAACAAAACCACAGCAGATAAAAGTAATGGTCATTAAAAGTAGCAACTAATATACAAATTGAGGCATACCAAATGTTTTTTGTATATTTGATAATTAGGTTTTTAATTACTAAATAGTTGTACAGTTAATGTGTATAAATTAAATGAAACAAAGCAATTCAAGGCCAATTTTGAATCATTAATGTAATAATAGAATAATTTATGAACTGATTAAACATGAACAATAAATTGATAGTCAATTGTCTATAGTCATAATAGAACAATAAAGAATTTTAGAATATTTTTTAAAACAATCCTAAACTAGTTATCATTCTTCATAGTATCTTCTGATAAGACATGAGCTATGAATATTGGATTATTATATCACTCATTGGTTATTTAGATTACTGTTAACATATTACAAATAAATTATGTTTGTAATATATAAATTTGAAAATACATTTCAGTTTGATTATTAAAACAAGCTAGACATTTCTGTTTAATTGAATGTGTTGTACTTTTTTACCAAAGTAAACCTAACCTTTATATGACCATATAAATACAAGGCCCGATGTCTCAATTTTAGTTACATTTGTTTTTCAAATAAATTTTAATAAGAACAATCAACTTATTTATAATTGAACTCAACTTTGAATAAAAAAAATAGATTAAAAAACATAATTTACCGTTCTAAAACCAGTAATTTGGCACAATGTTTCCTGAATGGCTGCTCCATCTTCACGTTGATCCAGCTCATACACCTTTATAGGTTGTTTCACTTTGGAAAAAACCTGTAATTTATATAATTACAATTTTATTTAATTATAATTACAATATTTTTAGAGTGAATCATCTAATAATAAACAAAATGCAGCGTAATTATAAAATACCTGAATAGTCATTTACGTTTTTATATTAAGAAAATATTTATATATATATTTTTTAATATATATGTATATATATATTTAAAAAAGAAATTAATCACGAAAATCATTTATTAATTTGTACCTAATATTATCCAGTTTTATCGTTCATTTAAGGTTATAAGTAACACTTTTTATTCACAAATAATTATTAACTTACATCTTTTGCCAAATTACAGTATGGACAATATGATTTAGAAAACACTACAACTTTGTCCTGAGCTACAGCGTTCTTAATAAATTGTTCGATTTCAGCCGCCATTATTGGATTACTGAGAATTTTACTAGATCGTATGCCCATTAAAGTAAACTATGACTCAATTTTAAAAAAACTTCTATTAAATACCAGAAACTAGATAAGAAATTTGAAGCTACATATTGCTACATTTGTTCTTACTGTCAATGTGATTGGCAATTGTCTCATGAATAAGATATACGTGACGTATGTCAACTAAACAACATCTATCGTCAAAAACGGTAGTAAACACAATAAAATCTTTTTGTATTTATTGAATTCTATAAATATAAAATATTTACTATATAAATATATAAAAATTAAATAATTATTTATTTGATGGCACCACATTACAAGACTTGAGTTACTTTGTTTAAAGACCTTGTAGCTAAGCCAATATAAATAGTTTTTAAAAAGTCTCAAGTTCTTTGCAATAGATGGCAGCAGTAGTATATAGTCTGCTTCATGTTATAAATTTTGTTATTGTAGTAAATACACTTTAACATTTAATATAAGAAAGAATGAGTCAATTTTAATAAACATAATTAGATCTAATATTATTCTTATGTTATTTTTTCTTACTCATGTTCAAATATGTGCAAACAGCAACCAACACAAAAACAATAAAAGATACATTGTAGGCATTAAAAATATGTGTTTGTATTTTAAGTTACATTTCTTCTTTTTGAAATGCATAGGTTTATTGTTTAATAATATTCAGTTTTATTAAGAGTCATGCTGAGAAATCAATATATTTTAAATAAAATTATACCGAACGAAGTATTAATATCCGGTGCATGGCATTAAACACAAAGGAACTCATCATTACAAACATAATTACAATTGTTAAGTGTAGATCATTATCGTGGTTTTACGCATCGTGCATTTGTTAGGTTAGGTTTCTCGACATCCATACAGTCATGCGTAGTAACAGGAAGTTTAAAATTCTACAATCTAAGATAAGTATAATTGCTATCTAATAGAGTATCTATATGTATTTAATTTAACAAAAATATATATTATTTGTATCTATAAGATTAATTAACCATTAAAAATATATTTAAATTTCAAATATGTACTTTAATTGACTCAACTTGCTACGCTCCAAAAACGAATATCCGTACTATTTTTAAAAATTATTTTTTTAATAACGAATGTAATAATTTTGATATCTACAGTAGATCTGTAAGAATTATATTTGTTTATAGAGAATTAATATCAAAAATATCACCTTCTTGTAACCATCATATATTTTGAAAACAATTTGCATAAGAAAGAAATCATCTAAAGCGCCGGGCAAACGGCTGAGGAATAACGAGTGGTCTTGTAATTAAGTAACGGTAAATTACTACATAAGTACGGTTATCGTAACTTCCTTTTTAGCTTAAAAAGGTGATGTACTCTTTTGTTTATTTTATTAAATATAAAATGTATCGCTGCAAATGACAATATATGAAGGAATATCTATGAAAGGCTGGAAGAGTGTCTTAATATTGTTGCACCCGTGGAAGAGCCATGCTGAAGCATATGCTAACGCTCTAATTGGGCTGGCTCGTCCGAAGTGATAACACTCACAGAATGCTCAGCGTGAAACGGTACTTGTACTGTGTTTCACAGAGGTCCTTAAAATTGCCGCTGAAGTGGCGTAAAAAGCGGTTGTTCATAGGCGGCGGTGTTCTTACCATATAGGAGACTCATCTGTTGCTCGCTATATAATAAAAAAAAATTACAGTCCTCTTAATTTTTCGGATTTTTACCTTTCCTTTGAGCCTGACTGTGTATGAAATAAAATAATATAAAAACAAATAATATCTAATCAAAAATAAATAGCTACTTATTCTTGCATTTCTATTCATATTAAATCTTAAAAATACAGAACAGGTTATCAATACGACACATATTTTTACTTATTTAATTTTATTTCCTAATGGGATGTCGTAAGAGGCATCTTAAGGACACTTCACCGGAGGGTGAGCAGCAGCGCCCTTCCGAGTACAGCAGATGTTCTGCGATCACCAACACACCTGCCAAGCGTGGTGATTAAGGCAAAAAAAACGAGTGGGACGTCCCGCCACGCGATGGAAAGATGATCTCATGAAGGTCCCGGGCAATAGCTGGATCCAGATCGCTCAAGATCGTAATAGGTGAGCGTCTTTGAGGGAGTCCTATGTCCAGCAGTGGACTTGATAGGCAGATGATTAATTTTATTTATCTTTTAATTTCATTTTTAAGTTTATATTTTGTTTTGACCTTTCCTTAATAGCTACGTACATATTATAGACTTATCAACTAAGTCTGTGTATTGATTAACATGTGTGGTATTCTAACAGTTTTTGTGATTGATGGTTTGAATACAATTCATTGTTATTTTCTTTCATCTGTAAGAAAACAAAATCCAAAAATAATAATATTTAATTCACATAAAATTAGTACATATTTACGAATGTAATGTAAATACCTTTGGCGGCCTATGTTTTTAAAATTTTCTATTATTACTTACTAGCTAACCCGACACTGCTGTCAAATTTTATTTTCCAATTATTACTTTTTACTCAGTGGTTTGTATTGGAAGAAATGTATTTTTTTTACGATTCCTCTCAATTATTACATTTTTGTTTCACTCCGTAAGACCTCTACGAAAATATTAACTTTAGTGGTGAAGGTGTTGTCTTTTATGCCGATTTATTTTTATTTATAACTTTATAACTTTACGTAATATTAATTCTTATATATCTTTACTTGTATATCTCTTGAAGTAAACATATGTAAATTGATGCACATTGAAAGGGGTAGGCAGTACAATATGTATTCCACGAACTCAATAATTATAAACAACTCTAAAGCGACTTCCGTGTTGCTGTGAGTCGGAGCGGTTGTTTTAAATCATTTGCGACCACCTGCTCATTTTGTCACTGTACAACGTTATTGCCTGTGCTTTTCAAACTAGTTCTACCGACATTTAGATATATAACGATCGGATTTTAAATTGAAACGATGAATTTTGCTAATTTATAGTCGACAAACGATTAATAATTTATATACGTGCATGTTTAAGTATTAATTATAAGAGCTTTATAATAATAAAAGCCTCATAGCTTAATGGTTTTAAAAGTATACCATGAAGCGAGAGGTATCGGGTTCGAATTCCGGTGCGGACAATTAGAATTTAATTTATAATCATGCTGAAGCATGAATTAGGGCGGCTCGTCCGAAGTAATACTACGGACTCACAAAATATTCAGCGTGAAACGGTACTTGTGATGTGTTTCGCAAAGTGAGTGAGGATATCGGAGGCCCTTAAAAAGTGTCGCTTGAGCGGCGAAAAAAGCCGTCAACACAACCAATGCGTGGAATGTGGCGCGGTTTTCATGGGCGGCGATGTTCTCTTACCTTATAGGAGACCCATCTGCTCCGTTATCCGCTATAGAATACAAAATTACTAATTTTACATTAATAACTATCATAATTTTTATTTTTATTTTGTTTTGGTATGTTGTATTGGTTTTTTATGGTAATGGTGCTAAACTAGCAGGAGGTTCACCGCGGGTGCGTTGCCAGCCTTTAAGGAATAGGTACACTCTTTTCTTGAAGATCCCCAACTCGTTGTGGTTTGGAAATACCACTGCTGAGAGCTGATTCCACAAAGTGGTAGTGCGCGGCACAAAATGCCATAAAATATTCTCAGTTGTACAGCGGTAAACATCGAGATGATAACGATAAAAGTATAAGAATCTGACAGTTTTAAATAAAAACTCTTGTGGTTTGTATTATGAGATAATGAGAGATAAATATTTTAACTTACTTAGCGATAGGTCCCGCGGACCGTTCGGTAGTTGTTAATGAAACGTAGGTACCTATACAATTTCATTGAAATTGGTAAATCGTTTCTTTTTCCTTTTACGTCTTATGACGTCGAATGTATGATAAGTACTTGCAGTTTCTTTTTATTTTCATATATAAATTTATGTTAACATATAATTAATATCTTGAGTTTTAACTTTGAGTATCGCTGAAGCGTTAATAATAGTATCACCAAGGGTTCACCTGCCAGGAACCGATCGAAGTCTACTGCCTATTCAAATATGGTTTTAAATCGTGACATACACGAAAAACTTGATATTAACTAAAAGAAGTTAGTATCATTAGTTTATTTATCGTTTAATTTCTTTATTTTACACAAACATATTAAATTTAAAGACATATAAATTAATTACCGCACCAAATTGACGAAAATTCCCTTTCTATTATAGTTGCACCCGTGGGAGAGCCATGCTGAAGCATGGCAGTCGCACAAATTGGGCCGGCTCGTCCAAAGTGATACCACGGGCTCACAGAATACTCAGCGTGAAACGGTACTTGTACTGTGTTTCGC
>DWCF01001453.1:0-30560 GCA_018230265.1 Delias oraia | reverse complement strand
GCGAAACACTAGAAGCACCGCTTCAAGTACAACTACCATTTCACTTTGAGTATTCTGTGAGCCCGTGCTATCACTTCGGATGAGCGGGCCCAATTAGTGCCTCAGCATATGCTTCAGCATGGCTCTCCCACGAGTGATATACGTATATATAGTTTGAGGAACGTCTATAAATAAAACAAATTTATTTTAACACCACTGCTGCTTTATTGGTGATTTTTATACAAAAGTAAGGAATCGGCAGTATTTAAAAGTTGTCAAATCTTGACATTTGACATTCAACTTAATACAAATCAGGTTCTGCTTTGAGCCGCTTTTTTATTGAAAAATTTTATTAAATGTTTTTCTTCAAAAGCGATGAATTGTCTTAGAGAAAGGCCGTGAGAGACTAAAACAGAAATCTCCGTTATAATATTATTTCATTGTGAATATCTACAAAGGTAATAACATTTTTGTCCACATCAAAGCCTTCAAATGAACAACAGGTTCAACTAGGAGAAACGGTCCTCCGCCCATGGACATGCCCAGCCCGACCTGGGCCACGGGTGCATAACTGCTCTTTTTTAAGGTCCCTAATTCCGTAGAAAGATTTTCTTTCAAATTCCTTTATTTCAACAAAAGAGTAATAAAATTACTGTGATAATAATTTTTAACGTTTTCCTCGTGATTCGAAGATGGCATTATCGGATTAATGAGCAAATATGTTAACTATTTGTCATGCCATTGGGATGGGTATTTGCTATAATCGCCACGCTAGGCAGGCGTGTTGGTGATCGCAGTTCAGTTATATAACGGAGGACGCTGCTGCCCGCCCTCCGGTATTCCCTGTGTTACCTCTTACGACTCCCACGGGATGATTTGGGGAAGCGCAATTCTAAGCCGGCGCATCACGGCTCTCCATTCCAAGGGGGAGGCCTATATCCAGCAGTGGACGTCTTAAGCCTGAAATGTGATGAAGATGATGATGTTAACTATTTAGCGGGTGATTTACAGATAGAAACGCATTCACAGAAACAAAACATTAATAATTACAATTAATAATCTCTGAATTTTTAAACTTATTCATTTTTTTCATTCCAAACGCTAACCAAGGACTCTGGTAGCTATACCAAATAGTTTTATAAAGTGATAGTGACTTATCTGATCCCGAAACTTTTCTGGAACGCCAAGAAACTAAACTTGCAAGTTGAACGTTAAGTATATTACTTCATTGAAACACTTAGCTAATTAAATAAAGTTAAACTATTATACTCCTAACTGTACACAAGCGAGCTATTGGTTGGAAAAGTTTTTTATAACGGCAGGCAAACTGGTAGGAAATTCACCTGGGATATAAAGTCCGTTGCACATGTACACACTAAGACCCAGATATATGTTGTTAAAGGTCCCTAAGTGGTATTAGTTTGGAAATACCTGTTCAGACAGATATTTTTTGGGCCGGCTCGTCTGAACTGATACCACGCGCTCACAGAATGCTGAACGTGAAACGGTATTTGTATTGTTTCGCTGACCGAGTAAAGATATTGCAGGCCCTAATTTATGCCTCTTAAGCGACGGAAAAGCTGTCAACGCAATCAAAGCACGGATTGTTGTGCCGTTGTCCATAGGCGACGGTGTTCTCCTACCATATAGGAGATCCACCTGTTCCGTTGTCTGCTATACCATAAAACCATATAATGCGATCTTATGTAGACGAGATTTGATGTCCGTGGAAAAAATTAAATCACTTTCAACGAGTAAATTAGTCCAAACTCCAGCTACGAATCTAATTCTATAAGATTATTAGCTTTCTATCTGGGAATAAATTGGAAAGTTTAAATGAAAATCTGGAAGTAGAGTTTCACTTTGTAGAGCACAGTGGGCTTCTCTTAGCGGGCACTCAATCCATCATGTAGATCTTTCAAAGTTATGACGCAGCCTTTAATAGACATCGTCTTAAAGTTAAATTGCTTATTTATTTACTTAAGGTGAGCTGGTTGTGTTGCCGATCGGTTTACCGCAGAGGTAATATTAAATTAATTGAACTTCGTGTAGGCCAGTGTTTCCCAACCTGTGGTCCACGGACTCCCGGGGTCTGCGATGTATGGGACCCCCATCTCATATCTCAGCGGTGTCATCTTTGAACCCCATGGAAGTTCTAATAACTTAAATTAATAACTAACCTGGTTTTTGCTGTTTATTTTATTAAGGGGTCCGTAAAAACTATTCTTGATTTCCTAGGGGTCCGTGGCTTAAGTAGGGTGGGGATCGTTGGTGTAGACGTTAACAAATGTAGTTCGTTATTTTTAAGGTGTAGCGAACACCGTAGCAGGTGGTTCTCTTATATGTTAAGAGAACATCTGGTCCGTTGTGCGTTGTACCATAAAAAAATAATATTAAAGTATAGAGTTTTTAAAGAAAGGTTTCTCTGGTCGGTTGGAGTGAGCCTTCTGCTTTAGTCGTGGGTGAAGTGATTGATTACCTGTGGTGCTTCTCATTTAATTCTCTATACTTTTAATTATGTATCTTTAATCGGTATTTTGGTAAGTAATAAAAAAATAAATTTAAATATTAATTTAATACTTATATAAAATCATTTTTATTTTGGTATCATTGTAACGATACAATACTTTAGCATATAGTATCATATTGTATATTAGCATATAGTATAGTATGTGTAGGTATGTAAATATGAGCAACACTGTGGTGAAATATGTCAGACGGCGTGTCTTTTTACTGCAATTACTCTGACAACTTGCTTTAATAGCGGCTTTTACAAACTAAAAACTACGCTCTGCAGTTGATATTATTTTTATATACTTTTTCCTTGTTTTGTTTCTTAATTTTAGTTTTTTTTTAGTTTTGGTTTCATAAAGAAAACGTAGCAGAACGGTGAGAATATTATATTTAAAGATTGTCATAATTCCAAAACATACTGTTACATTTTACCCGTGTGAGAGCCACGTCGAAGCACATGCGGACGCACTTATTGGGTCGGCTGGTGATATCGCGGGCTCACAAAATACTCGGCGTGGAACGGTGTGAAAATTCTAATTTTATGGATTCAGACTGCCTTAAATTTATGAAAAATAAATGTTGACCGATTTGCTGATCTACCAAGTATTTCGGAGGTTTTTGGCAACAATCACAGTGATACAAGAATATTTTACATAATAATTCGAAAAAAATCAACCTTCATTGTCCTTCGTATATAGTGAAATTTCTAAAGAAGATCGCTCAATTTTTCCAGGTCATAGTTGGAATGAATAATCCAATCAAAGATAATGAAATGTATTCAGGGAAAAATTTCAGATCGAAATTAAGTTAAAAGGTGCAGACGACGAAGCTCCGACCACAGTTCTATGGCAACGGGCCGAAGGTATAGCGTTTCGGCATTCTAAAAGCGATTATTTAATCAATTTAATAAAAAAACAAAGTTTATTACAAAAAATAAACTGACATACAGGACATTTACAAGAGATAAAAAAGGATTTATTAATTGAAAATATGTTGGACAGGTATAACAAATACGTCTTAAATCGAACGGTACACGTATGTAATTTTCTTAAAAACGAAATAAATTTATTAATACTGTTTGATGAACACCTGTTCACATTCGACATGAATTGGGCTATTTTTTTTTTCACGAAATTGCTTGGGCTTGGGGACTTGGGAACCTTTGAAAAGGAGCGTATCTTTAGACTCTCCCGGCAATTTATCCGCGCTCTGCAAGGGCTAAGGGTGTCCATGGGTGGTGGACCTCACATCCTAGGTGACCTCCTTCCTGCTCACTTTCCACCGTTTCCGTAAAAAAAGGATCACCCGAATCTTTGAGGATGTTTTTTTAAATGTTATAGCCGACAACGTAGCAGTTGCTTCTTCATTATGATAAAAGAACTTCACCGGCCATGAACAACGGCGCCACAGTCCGCGCATTGATTGTGTAGCCGGCTTTATACGCCGCTTAAGCGGCATTGTCTCCGGCACCTTAGTGTGGTCGGTGAAGGATGGTAGTTGATGCTTTTACGCACCAACAGGATAAATCGAGTGTGTAATCATAACATTAATACGATTGGGGACAGCTTTACCTCGTGAGAAATGGAATAATAGGTTGAAAGACGGCGAACGGCTTCTTAAACCGCTCGGCACGTAATCTTTTGCATATCAAGTGAATTTGAAAATTGCGTCGCCACGGGAGGTCTGCCAAAACTCACAATGCAAATGCTACCGCGGATATATTCCTTAAGACCCAAAAACCAGACATAATGAATTATTAAAATTCATCGACACCTTTTGGCACGGTCGCAATTTGTTGAGTGTTTCTCTTGAAACAATTAGTTTAAAGTTATGTGATTTTGTTATTAGACTCTTACGACACGATTTAATTGAAATTTATGAATTTTGTGAGAATTATATATCTGAGAATCTTATAAGATTTATTTTTAATACTCTTAAGTGGTGAGAAATGTTACACCAAATATTATTATATTGCGTTATAGATTATATAACTTAAATGTTCACTTTTTTACCACCAAATCCTATTTTTATAGTGATCAACATAAATTATTTTTAAACTAATAAATGTAATTAAAACCAAGTTTCTTACTGGAGCAAGTATTTATACTATTAGTCTCAAGATTCCAATACTTTTTTATTAAATAGTTGACAACTGAGTAGTTGGTGGCACATTCTTAGATGAGTATTCTATTTGTTTCTCCCCTTTTACATAAAACCGTTAAAAAGTCGGAAAAATAACTAAATATTTTTTCTTTCATACTATATTTTACTAATAAAAATTTAAATCTAGTTAAAAGTTTCTAGTAAAGGTCTATTGCGACTTTTTTGATGATAACACCGCGCTGCAACCCAAGTTTAAATTGTGTTGCCGTCTTATAATGTTTAAGCGCTAAGTTTAACTTGACTGAGTGATACATGAGGTATCACTCAGCTAAAGACATGTACAAAAAGTTTAGTTAATCTATTATTTTTGGTTATCTATCTATAAGTCTTAAATTCGATTCGCTGATTTCGTGGGCGCAATAAAGAATAAAATATGTCGTCGTTGGGTTTCTCAGAGTGCTGAGCTATGCCGGCACCTGTTTCGCGAGCAAGGCGACCTCTTGCGAGTCACTAATTTCACCTACTCATTCCCATTGTTATATAACCGAAATCGGTTTCTTTTGTTACTTGCCTTATTGTATTGATGTGCATCACTCCACAACTGTGCGATTTTTAAAGTATTTTGTACCACTACTAAGGAAGTAACAGGAAAGCGAAAATTGCTTCGTATCCGGCCCAATAGTGAATCTTCCCTGCCCGCGTCGGTTTTTCATCATGAATTTCTACTGGCAGCGCCCACCTAGCGCCACGGTGTTTCCCCCTAGACAACGGACGATACTCTAGCGACCAACCAATGGCGGTATTACCATACCACCAACCGGGTAACCAAACGATGAGGCTACAGCGGCCTTGGAGCCTAACATATGTATCTTTGGCATCTTGACGCTACCCTGATGCTGACCACGATCTTCATTGAGTCAGGGGTATCTCCGAACCAATACGGCCAAACTAACCCAGCAGCGGCCACGGGTGCCCATGGGCGTAGGAACACTTATCTTAGGTCCTATACGATGACCTCCTTATTTTCATAAAAAAACTTGTCGCTTCTAGTTAAAAGCTTAATAGAGCCGAATTTTGAGATTTTTCAATGAGATATCTAACAAAATGAAATGTTTAAGTACAAACTATACCTTAAGGATTGCCTATTAGAGAACCCGAAGTATTCTGGATACTTCAATGTATTTTTTATTATAACTAACTCTATTTTATCTGCTTGTAGAGATATTCCCAAACGGGGGTAATGTATAATACGATCTATAGCGGATAATAGAGCAGGTGTATCTCCTATATGGTAAGAATACCGCTGCCCATGGAAAACCGTGTCATAACCCACGTAGTAGTTGTGTTGCCGGATTTTTACGCCGCTTAAGCGGTATTTTTTAAGGACCTCCGATATCCTCACTTACCCTGCCGAACACAGTACAACTACCGTCTCACGCTGAATATTCTGTGAGCCAGTGGTATCTCTTCGGACGAGCCGACTCAAATGCGTCAGCATGTGCTTCATCATTCATCTCCCATGGGTGTAATTATTACCTGAAATGAACAATAACAGATCATTTGAATATCGCTATTACATCATTTCAGAAATGTGCTTCTGAATGGGAAATACCATCGCATTAGAGGAAAATCTAAACAGAAATACGATTCTATTCAAGCTCTCGGCACATTGACGCGTACTGAATAGAACTAATTGCAAATTGTAATATACATATAAACAGATATTAAGTCTGTTTCTTTAAAGGTATGTATTTACCTGTATGCGTAAATTATTTGCAAGATACGGTAAACAAAAATGTATTTAGCAACTGTACCTTCGGGAAATATGGTTATTATAATGGAACGGACGGTAACTCACATGTAAAGATCACCGCTGCCCATGGACAATGGAGCCTATGTCGTGATATTAAATGAAAATCAAACAGACCAGCAGGAAGCTCACCAAGGATTAGCAGTTTACCGCCCATATACATCCCAAACTACTGCTATTTTTTGAGGTCCTCTAGTCGCAATGGATTGGCAAACCATTGCAGACAACTAATGCGGCACAAAATATCTCAAAAATGCAAAGTTTGTTTAGCTGAGTGAGTGAGGACATCGGAGTCCTGTGATGTTATGTCTTAAGTGGCGTAAAAAGCCGACAAATAACCAAAGCGCGGACTGTGGAGCGCTTGTCCATGGGCAACGATGTTTTTACCATATAGAAGCCCCATCAATTAATTTCAATGTCCTTCCGAAGACTGAATAAATTTACAAAGTCGAATCAGACCAGGGTTCGAACACACGGTGCATTACAAGAGCGCTTGACCACGAAATTTTCAAAACAGTATGGCTTAACGAATGTAGGTTTTCATGGAAATGCTTCAGGCTCGCGTATAATGGCCTGAAACATAGCCTGAGTGGTTGTCTATTGATTTTTTTAGGCTCTAGATAATGGAGCCTTCATGCATCCGCAGTGTATCATAACGCAACGCAGAAAGGAAATAAGACAAAAGGAAACCCAACCGAACCTTATAAGACTGTTACACACTATCCGCGATGTAATAATTACTTGACATGAAACGTTATATTTAATTGTTTAATGGAAACGGTGGTATACGAACTAGGAAAAGTGGTCATCCGCCCAAGGACACCCCTAGCTCGTGCAAGGCCACGGTCTTTAAGGGATATTTACGCTATTCTTTTCAAGGGACCCAAGTTATATTGGTTTGGAAACACCTCTGTAGGAAGCTGGTTCCAGCTGTACAAAACGCCATAAAATGCTCATTCAGAGAAACATTGAGATTATAGGGATGAAATTAACTTTTATTAAAAACTAAACTAACTAAACTATTATTTAAAGATGACAGACAAACCGACTTGCATCCTTGCACGACTGACTTGCACCCGTGGGAGAGCCATGCGCAGCATATGCTGACGCACTAATTGGTGCGGCTCATCTGAAGTGATACCACGGGCTCACATAAAACTCACCGTGAAACGGTACTTGTACTGTGTTTCGCAAAGTGAGTGAGGATATCAGAAGCTCTTAAAAGTGCCGCTTTAGCGGCGTAAAAATCTGGCCACATAACCAACGCGCGGAATTCGGCGCAGTTGTTCATGGGCGTCGATATCTTACCAAATAGGTGACCCACCTGCTCCATTGTTTGCTATATAAAAATAATATTAAACTTTAACTAAATTTAACAGCTGAAACACGCGTAAATCATTCTCACGTGAATGTACGGAATGATGAACTGTGAACGGCACAGTTCATTCTCGCTCCAATCTCGGTCCGCTAATCATGTTCATATAATACAATCTGACTCCCGTTCTTCGGGACCGATCGTGACCGGAATGAGATTGCGCAACTTGACTGAACTTATGAACCGCGAATGATCTGCGAATGACATTAATGTTTCAGATCTGCGTATTAACACGAAATGTGTAATAGCTTAATAAAATAGATATAACGTAAAAGACTGTTAGAGTCTATAAATTATCATCTTTTGTCGATGTGTTGAGGTCTTTTTACTGTGTAGCGGCTAATAAACCGATTTCCTGGTGGTATGAGATCATTGCTGCCCATGAACAACCGTGCAAACAGCACGCTTTAGTTGTGCTGCCCGCATTTTCATTGCTTAGAAGATAAGCAAACCAATACAACTTCAGGAGGAGGGTACTTATCTCAAAAAGGCTAGCAACACATCTGCGGCTGGATGTTATGTATTGATCAGTAGTGGAATAATAAATCTAGGTTATATTTTGTTTTTGTGGGTATGACGGGGTATACGGACCAGCGCTATCCTGTTCAAACTTACCTTAATACTTTTTTGTATCCTAATATTTTATTGTTGTTTTTTACGTTGTGTTGATAAAAAAATAAATAAAAAGATCAAAAGGAAGTAAATCTAAATGACAGATGGAACGATGTTATAAAAAAGACAAGTTAATTAAAAGTGATAATTAATTCATCGGCCGTTGTTTAATTCAGAAGGTGCGACTCATTTGCAAATTAAAACGGATTAAGGGTGAAATGGCGACGGTGCAATGAGTTCTTTGAGTTGAAAAAACAGTCTCGTCTTATTAAGGAGTTAATGGCATCAACTGCTCGGCGCTTCCTTTTATTCCCACTTGATTTATTTATTTTTTTATTCTATAATGGACAACGGAGCAGGTGGATCTACTATATAAGAACACCATATAAATATATAACGGTTTTCTCTTACACCATGTAAGAGAACACCGCCGCCCATCGCCAACCATGCCACAATCCGCGCATTGGTTGTGTTTCCGGCTTTTTGCGCCGCTTCAACTGTACTTTTTAAGGGCCTCCGATATCCTCACTCTGCGAAACACAGTATAAGGACCGTTTCACGCTAAGTATTCTGGTGATATCAGTACAGATTAGCAAAAAAACAAAGTTCAACCTTGGGAAAGCCATGCTGAAGCATATGCTAACGCACTAATTGAAGTCCGAAGTGATACCACGGGCTCAGAATACTCAGCATGAAACGGTAGTTGTACTTGAAACGGTACTTCTACTATGTTTCAATGAGTGAGTGAGGATTTTGGAGGTCGTGAAAAATGCCGTTTAAGAGGCGTAAAAAGACGGAAACACAACCTAAGCACGAACTGTGCCGCGGTCGTCCATGGGTGGCGTATGCGGTCCACAAAAGCTTCAGCATGGCTCTCCAACGCGTGTGACAGTATTAAAACACTCGACTGGCCACTATCAAGCTATTCTAGAGACAGAATAAATTATAAATTAAATTATAATTTATAATTGTGCGGACTGGGATTCAAACCCGATACCTCTCGCTTTATGGTAGAGCTATTAAACCACTTAGCTACGAGGCTCTCAGGATTAATATTTTAATATTTTCTTAATAATGATGTCATTAAAATTACGGGGGAAAACTGTATGACGCTATCTAGACAGAATTAAAATAGATTTATACCCATTACTGCAACAAGAATTAATATGATTAATAAAATTTATACAAAATGAAATTATTAATTATACTTATACTTAATTACATGTCGCGGGCTTCATTGACAAATTCATTCCAAATTAATGAATGTTGTAATAGTAATGAATGCAACTTTAATAAAGTTTTATTTGCATCTTTTTAAGAGAAAAGGGAAACATCTGTTTTTCATACCCTTAAATGTTAATGGTAGATCAATCAAATTTATTTGTAATTTATCGATTTTTTAATAATTATTAATTTAAAAATAACCTCTGTTTTCACCCTTTTTATACGATTTCAAGGTGTTGGTCAGAGCGGCCTTTACATCTTAGGAGCAAAGGCGTTTCCTGCGAGAAATACCGGTACTTGAAAATGTGATCAACCCCTATTTTCTATATTTTTATTCGTATTATAGTCTACTTTAAATGCCATGTTATAAGGTAAGGTAACACCGCCACCCATGGACAACTACGCCACAGTCCGTGCATTGGTTGTGTTGCCGCTCAAGCGTCATTTTCAAGAGCACTTTTTCTTATTAGAAGCACTGTTTCAAGTACAACAACCATCTCAGGGTGACTGTTCTGAGAGCCCGTGGTATCTCTACGGACGAGCCGGCTCAGTTAGTGCGATTGCATATACTTCAGCATGGGGGTAAAAAAAGTTTGTCGGGAGCATCTAGTTACTGCAATTATAGATAGTGATCCTTTATTCCTATGTAATAGTCGAAATAGGCTTCTCTATGTCTCGAATGCAAAAAACAGAAGCATCGCAGCAATGGCATTATCCGCGCGAGCGCCGTTCGAGCTCCGAACATTATTTATTTAGTTATATAATTATTTGTAGAGTCTGTCTCGTGGCGCGGCAGACGATAGATCAACTGCCAAAAGCAACGCCGCGGATATTACCCAGACATTTAATTTTCTACGTGAAGGGGCAGCGCGGGCGAATTTCCCTCCACCCGAATTGCGTTACCCGTGAGGCGACATTATTATCTACTGACGGCACCGACTAATCTCCTTGCGTTTACGCAAGCAGTAGATTAAGTAGCTAACAGCCCACGCCGTATCCCTGCATCTCCCATTCTGATCATTAGCGCTTTTTAAATTATTCTCACACTCTGAACTTTTTAAAATAAATATCAAATATTTATTTTAAAACGCGGCACTGCAAGGGCTGTGAGTGTCCATGGGTGAATGACCGCTTGCCCTAGGTGAGCCTCCAGCTCGTTTGCCACCGTTCAAATAAAAAAAGAAGAAACAGTACAGATTAATTACCAATTCTATATAATGATATTATTCATTGAAAAAAGGTTCCCTAAGACATTGATCCCATACAAGAGTTGACTCGCACGGAGCTTTCAATCCGAAAGCATATCCAGGGATTGTACAGCTGGACGTGATTTTAAGCCCTGAAGCCTAGGACACAGCACTTACAATACGAAGCCTTGTGTGCATGGGAGAAATGTATTATGCTAAACGATGTGGTTGTATGCAAGCGAACCTTCCTTACTTAAACGGGTAAACGTGAATTATTATAGTTATGTAATATGACTTGCTTCCTACATTTGATAGCTATTCGGTCTAAAATAATAAAGTCTTGCAAATTTAGTTATTTTTGATAATGGAGATTGCATATTGTTAAAATAAAATAGTCTAAACATTTCGGCCGAGTTTGTTTCACTGATTCTTCTCAGGTCTGGATAGGCTTGGAATCGGTAGGTAGTCAATTATGTTTAAAAGTGATTGAAAAATAAAGATTTCTTTCTGGTTTTTGTAAGCTGATTTTTAATGTTTGCACTTTTCAGAGATTAGCTGGAACAAACAATACACAATGCAATTATATGATGATATTCTATGAGCCCGTGGTTTTACGTCGACCCAAGTAGAGCTTCAGCATGGCTCTCTCACGGGTAAGACACTCGCCCAGCTACAATCAAGCCCTTCCAGAGACCGAACAAATTATATATTTTTTATATTATAGTTGTTGTGTTCATGAAAGAACACAATTTAGTATATCTTTATTTTTTCGTTTCCTTTTCTTTATATTTGCAAATTAATGTATATATTTAATTAATTAAATACTATTAAATAATATCAAGGTGGACAGACGACCTTATAAAGGTCACCGGTCGTCGCTGGATGCAGGTCGCTGGAACACACTGAATGCAGGTCGCCTCCGACAGATATTCATGGAGGTCTAAGGAGGAGGCCTATCTCCAGCAGTGGATATTTTACGGCTGAAATGATGATGATGACATAATATCTCCTCTAACGATAGAAAATGATAATTCACAAAAATACAAAAGGCTCATTATAACCGTTGGGTGCGTACCCAAAAACAGTGGCCCCATTACTATTGTGACGTTGTAATTTGGAATTGTTTTCGCAAGCTAAATAAGTCGAGTGCTCGGCTTTCACAAAATTGGTTTAAAAAGCCTGTGAACTTTTCAGTTACATTACTATTATAAAAAATTCATTTGACATTACTTTGAAATTGTATACGGGGCCATTAACTTTTTGATTCACAAAGGCATTACGTCAAGTTGAAAAGGTCAAAGGCGACTCCAAAACGTTTTTCAGTCGGTTTTTCTTAAAGAGAAAATTATTGACAATCCCTTTCAACCCACATACGGTGCTCGTCCACTTGACAATTCATTGTATTACGTAAATAAAACTATGAATATTGCTTATATTTCAGTAGCAAAAAGGAAACAAAAAAAAACAAATTAATTAACGAAAACTCTTGCCTGTTTTCTTTTTATGGTATAGCTGACAACGAAGCAGATGGATCTACTATATAGTAAGAGAACACCGTAGAACATTAACGTCGCAGTCTGAGACGCAGTCTGCAGTCTGTTGTGTTGATGTCTTTTACGGCGCTTAAGTCGCATAATTTTAAAGGGTTTGATAAGCCTACCACGAAGCGAGAGGTATCGGTTTCGAAGCCTGAACAACAGTAGAGTCTAATTACCTACTAAAATGTCTGGGATATAGGCAATGGGCAACGACTGCCATTTCTCAAGAAACTTTCTTTTTTTTCCATGTTTAGTTCTATATTTTTTTTAATACAAGGGAAGCTGTGAGTCATTCCCAACAGAAGTATCTAAGGATTACTCACTGGAAAGACTTCGCCACGAACATTTTGTAAATACTTTTGAAATAAATAACTTTTTATTTCTGCTGACCACAGGCATGAAGGACCGAACAGAGAGAGACCCGACTGACCGAGTCGTTTCTGAGGTTTCCATTGATTAACACATTTAGCGATTATTTTCACTAAACCACTTACACTGTAGTGTAGGTATTGTGTGAACACTACACTAAAATGAAAGAATTTTTTCCTCTAAGATTGTGTTCATACGTGATCATTATATCGCGAATTATATTTGACGTTAATGTTTATTCTTTTCTTGTGTTGTATATGGTTCTGCAACTAAAATAGGATTCCCTTTTCCTTGTTATACAATGAGAAAATCCCCCGGGGTGATTTCCTCTTGTTTATCCAAATACCTAAATAGTTATGTCAGTAATTATAGTGTAAATATACGTGTCTTCTATAAATAAACATTATATTGAGGAAAAAGTATAGTGCGACACACAATTGAAGAAAAATCTATTTGATACATATTATTTTGTATTTTTTTAATGGAAATGTTGGCATAAATAAGAAGGACACCTCCAGTACAGCCGTGGTTGCGTTGCCGGCCGTTACATATAAATTTCGTTAAATGGGCCAACTTCTCATCATTTGCAAATTCTTCATTCGGTCTGCTGCCGATGGACATCATTAGCTTTAGTTGAGCAGCGGCTGTGTTACCAGCCTTTATTGTAAAGATAAGTTGTATTGTATCTTTGTTTCGGTAATTCCTCTGAAGGCAGCTTTTTGTTATGCCTAGATCTATTTTTACGCGGCATTGACACGAACAAAATATATCAATCAAAATCATAGCGTGACATAGTACCTTTGAGATTCTTTTACAAAATTACCTCTCAACGTCCAAGAACACGCTCGCTCGCTGACCGAACAATGAATATTCATGGTGTTATTACAAGAACATACCCAAAATAAATTTGCATTTCATTACTAAAGAAAATACGCGTTATTTGGCTCAGAGAGACGTCAATGTAACAATACTTAGCCACGGATGTCAGTCGTATATATATGGCGAAAAGAATGCGAAAAATATCAGTGAAACTTTAAAATATGTCTCGTCTGAGTTTGATTTTTGTGCTGATTGCTGTGGTGATGGTATTCGGACAGAGCGCGCCAAATGCCACAAGCCCAACGACGCCAGCCTCATCAACAGCCCCATCGACATCAACCACGCCGAAACCAGATAATGTACGTAGACCTAATTCCTGATATATTCTACGTTTTCTGGCAAAGGCTTCGGCAAATTGACAACGGCGCTACAACCCGCGCTTTCGTTGTGTAGCCGTCTTATATAAGCAGTAATTAACGGGCCTCCGGTTTCATTCACTGAGCTAAACACCGTACAAACATCGTTTTACGCTGGTATTCTGTGAGCCCGTTTTATCACTTCGGACGAGCCGGCGCAATTAGTGCATCATATGCTTCAGCATGGCTTTACCATGGGGATGACAGTGTTTAGACACTCACCCGCCCCTATTAAGCCCTTTCAAAGATCATTTAAAATCTAAGCGTACCCGGGATCGAACCTAATACCATTTGCTTAATGCCTGGATCTTAAGACCACTTTTAGTAAGGCGAGGAATCTCTCAAAAGTCTTTTAATGCAATTATATCATTAATTTACCTATATTTTTTCAAGCATTATGTATTTCGTTGTGTTACTTATTTTCACAATTTACAGAACCTACTCACAGGCTTAGTCAAAGCTGCCTACGATATACCTAAAGGATTTTTCAACGCCTGTACAGACGTAAGTATATCTTAACTTCTTATGTATTTTAAATTATTCCTCTATATAGTCATGCAGCGTGGGACGTCCACCCGCAAGGTGGACAGAAGACCTTATAAAGGTCGCCGGAAAACGCTGGAAGCAGGTCGCCTCCGACAGGTATTCGTGGAAGTCCAAGGGAGAGGCCTATGTCCAGCAGTGGACGTCTTACGGCTGAAATGATGATATTCATTCTCTAATAATGTTTACAACTATAGTAAATAATACTACCGTAGTAACACTATAAGGTCTATCCGTCACACCTCGAGTTTTTTAAAGCATTTTGTACCCCGCACTGCAGTAGTATTTTTAAGCCAATACTTGTTTATCTTCAAAAGAGATAGCAATCTAACCCTAAACATCTGGCCGGCTACGAATTCGCGGCTCAGCAAGGCCTGGAGATTTTTGCCTCTGTATAATAGGACCTTGTTAAACACAATGTCTTAGTCTATTACCCTCCATCTGACGTGTATTTGTTGGTCCAAAAACGAGAGAGAACAGTTTCAGATTTGTTCCTAGCAAAGTATAAAAGTACGAGAGGTAAAGTTAACACACAACACAAAGTAATTTCTATTCCAGTCAGTAGTTCCTAAGAGAAGCGAACAAATTTTATAATATTACTTCAATGAAATGGCTTTACAGATAGCATTTTATAGGCGTCTTAAAATTAACGCAAGAACGCGTACATATTTGTAGGGTAGTTTTATTTTTAAAGTAGGCTATTCTTTACAGAAGCGATACGCAACCTATTTACATCTATGAATTTAAGGACAGTTTTCACAGACACCTTTATAAAATAAACGACAAAAAATATAGTTAAAAAATATATTTTATATAATTAGCATTTATGTATGGTGCCACACATATTTTCGCGGCCCCCGGGGATCCGAAGACCATAGGTTGGGAAACATTGCTTTACATCATACATGTCGGAAAATTAAAAATTTGCATTTATTTTAGAAAACCTACTAGGTGTATAATATTAAGGTGGTTGTTAGAAAATGAAAAGCGGATAAATTATTAAAATTTAATGTATTTTTTTCCAGTTCAAGAAAGCCGTATTCGGTGGATTCTTTTGATTGGAGTGAAAGAAGGTTGAAGCTTAAGAAAATTATTAAATTACAAAATATGAAACGTCTACAGAAAATGAATTTGTATCAAAAGTTGTAAAAATGAAACGAATTTGTGTACTAGTTTTATTTAATACAAAAAAAGATATAAATAAAGTAATGTGATGTTCTATCACTAAACAAATCCCCTTATACATATTAAATAACTCGTCTAGAAAATTCCATCTCTTTTCAGCTAATGTGTAATTAGTTTCAACAGAGCGAAACAGCAGATGTGATTAGCAAATTTTATTAAGATCCATTCCATTTTACTCTTAACATCTTTTTACTTTATACAAAAGGAATCTTTAAGCAATTTTTGACATGCTAATACAAAACTATTATAAGATTTTCATAAATTAATGCAAAAAAGCCCTCATTTATAGACGTTGCTTTTTTATTGGACAACCGCGCCACAATCTGCGCATTGGTTGTTTTGCCGGCTTTTTACGTCGCTTAAGTGGCATTCTTTAGGGCCTCTGATATCCTCACTCGCTCACTGAAACACAGTGGAAGTACCGTTTTAAGTAAAACTACCATTTCAAGTTGAATATTATGTGTGCTCGTGGTATGACTTCCGAGGAGCCGGCCCAATTACTGTGTTAGCATATGCTTCAGCGTGGCTCTCTCACTGGTGTGACTGTATTAAGACGCTCGCCCTCCACGTTAAAACCCTTCCAGAGACCGAATAAACTATAAATTAATTTATAATTAGCCATACCGGGATTCGAATCTGATGTGAATACCTCTCGCTTCATGGTAGACTTATTAAACCACTTAGCTATGAGGCTTTCAAATTAAAATCTTCAACATTCTATCGCTTTCTCGCTGACATGTATTTATTGTTGCAAGAACGAGATATAACGGTTTGAAAAGATCAGATTTAGCAAACCGTTTTTATATGAAATTTTCAAAATCACGAAATTGGGACCTTTCCTTCAGATAAGCTAACAAAGATGCTTCAAACGAAATGTTTTGCTTAAAATAAAACACACGAGTGACCTTGTCTCATAGATCTTTAGCAATTGAACTGAAGTCAAAGACATAACTGTAGTGGGTAACAAAAGCCATGGCTGAGTGTTTAATTTAAAAGAGTTATTTTAGAAGATTTCTTCTTAGTGTGGACATGGATGCCCGTGTAGTACTAGCTCTTGTTGGTCTTGTGGTAGCCGTGTTATGTGCTAATGATACAGCCTCCGACAGGGAGGCTAACAAGGAATCTTACCGGCCTGTTGGGGTAAGAATCATAAATAGTACATAATCAAATGGTTTTACTATATTTTTATAATCCTAAACTTGTTTTGTATGAGTTAAATAAAAGTTAAGATCTAACTTCATTAAATCTACTTAATAAGTTTTTTTTTGTGTTTTTAAGACTACCTTACAACTCGAAAAATATTTTTCTTGTTTATAATATGAATATGAATCGCTGATTTTGGAGCAGATGTGTTTCCTATATGGTAAGAGAGCACCGCCGCCCATTGACAACCGCACAATAGTCCGCGCATTGGTTGTGTTGCCGGTTTTCTATCCCAATTACGCGGCATTTTAAAGTCCTCCGATATTCTTACTCACTCAGCGAAACACAGTAGAAGCACCGTTTCAACTACAACTATAATTTCATGCTCAATGTCCTGTGAGACCGAGGTATCACTTCGGAGGAGCCAGCCCAATCAGTGCGTTAGTAAGAATGTGTTACCTAGCGCAGACCACGAGAACAGTAGAACCGATTTCACTATTTTTTTTCAAGTAATCCCTTAAAGTATGAAGATAAGAGATTTTTTTAATTATCTGAAAAATTCTAATAAATACTATTCGTTTTAATACATAAAAGCTAATTTGATTTTCAATACCATACCATCATCTGTTAGTGGAGAGGTAACGGGTAAGTAAAATAATTATACGACTACAGAAATAGTATAATTATGAATTTTCGAGTTTAGTGCGTCCAAAGATTACTGAGGATTCATAAATGGAGCCGTCAGGTCGTGTACCGGAGAGGACTACGCCTGCCGGTCCATTAATTGTTTAATAAGCTTTACTTGAAACATTATCTATTTTATTACTATCATCACTATAATAAGTGATCAAACTTAAGCAAGATTTATTGGCAAGGGAGTTAATGTCTCGAAAAATACCTTTTTATAAATGTTTTCAGACACTCGCCAGTGTCGGAAGAATGTTTATAGACATACCACTTGGATTCGTCGAAGCACTGAAAGACGTGAGTTTTTATATACTTTAATTGAATTTCAAAGCAATTAACCTTATTTAACTATCACATATATGGCAAAAATATATGTATTTTAAATGAGTTTTTGCTTTTATTATAAAATTGCGCATTGCGCGGATATATACTTAATATATTTTTGTATTACATTTATATTGTCATTTGTTTTAAGTTAAGTTACTGTTTAACGCTGGTATTCTGTGAGCCCTTGTCACTATAACCACATGGTACTCTTGGTATCATACTCTTTAGGACCGGGTCGAACCCTATACCTCTCGCTTCGTGGAATGCTTATACGACCTCAAATTTTTACTTATTTAATAATTTGAATCAATTTTTCAGGCAGCAGAAGCAATTGAGAGTGTTGCCGTCGCTTTGGTTAGAGGTGTATTTAGTTGATATCAATATCTGCTCGTAGTTTTAATTCTAGTATTATGTTGCCACTATATTGAACACTTCACATAAATGGTATGAAATAATAAAAATTGTTAGAAGTTAGCTTCTTCATCATCAGCCTACCAAGTCCACTGCTGGACATAGGCCCCTCGCTTGGACTTCGATGAACACACACATACATGCATATACATACATATACCTAATTCGCACGATTGCTAGCTGCTTCTCGTGACAAGCATGTAAATGAAGCATTAGATTGCCACCACATGATTGTACATGGTTGAAAAACCTTAAATACATTCTCAAAACATACGAATGAAATAAAACACAATTTTTTATTGTACTTTTTATAACAGCCAATGAAACATCTAAGGCATTAAAAAATTGGATCGTTAAATAAGAATACATAACGTCTTATAAAATATATCTATATTAACTTAACAATATTATAGATATAGTAAAATTAATTTTATATACATTGATGTAACAAAAACTTGAATATCAAGTCCGCAAAGAAAACTAAGGCATCGAAATTGTATTTTTGTTAATAAATACATGAAACAAACTAGGATTTAATTTATTTTGTTAAAAGTTATTGTAAAAATTGTCCGCTTATTCGAGTTGCGCAAGATATATTTCAAAATACAAAAAAAATATGGTATAGCGGATAACGAAGCAGGTGGGTCTCCTATATGATAAGATAAAACCGCCGCCCATGGACAATCATTACTCTAAGCTATGTTGTAATATTAGTACATAATAATATTATTATTTATATATATATATAATAATATTAGTATTTGCAATAAATTTGACGAAATAGGAACAAAAAGAAAATACAATGGAAAAAACCAACAAAACATAAATCATAATTGTGTACTTTAACAAATAAATGAGACAGCGTTAATTACTGCTATAATTAGAATTCGCAAGAGAATACGTGGCTGACCAAAATTTGTTTTTTAATTCCACTTTATCTGCTTAAACTTGAACATCTGAAGATACATTTTTAAAAATTGATAAAATCGTTAAAGGGAAATGACATTTTTAATCTGCTTTGAGAAATAATTGCTTCTAGAATGGATTTCATTAGAAATCTTTCCAATAAATCGACAGGTCGAAATAGAATTTCTATTTTTTATGATATGCGAAATACTATGAGACAGTTAACCAATTGGATTAATTGGTAAATTAAGTATTTCTGTTCTTACTGAGGTACTTCTGAAGCAATTATTTAGACTTTTTATATCATCTCTGGTAAACAAGAATGTCATAAAAAATGTCTATTTCCAAAAAATATTTCACAATTATTTTTAATAATTAATCCTTTTAAGTTTTTATACATATAACAAAGCCATAAACAGCATAGAAATAGTTTACAATTTGAAAGTAATATTTTAGTCATAATTTAGTGGACATAAAAATTTAAAAAGCTTTAATATTTTGATATATAATATAAAATATATACTAATTAATAATTCAGAAGATTATTTAAAGGAATAAAGTATGAAAAATAGAGATCTATGCACTGTATGCTTAGTTAATTATCTACAATTATAAAAAGCCAGGTATTCCTTTAAATTTCGAAGAAACCTACAACTTAAACGACAAAATAGTGGAGTATTAAGCTTAAACTGCTCTCAACGGATGCAAAACTCATCCTAGACACTCTAGAAATAACATCCATAAATCAGAATTATTCGAAATTATATGAAAGCATCAGAAAAATCTGAACTCCTCCCATCTATACATCTAAATGAGATTATCCGTTAAATCTTAACCAATGGCTATCTTAACCATTGCATTAACTGGATGAAACCAAGCAGAGATCAAGCAATGTGATCTACGCAGCTATTTGACTAGACCGTTGGGCATGTTTATATAACTATTCTGATGAGGCCTCTTATCCGCATCGAAGATAATGTACGTGGGATTGGACGCGGCAGCGTTCTTCGTATTACTATGCTCTTTTGCTTCGAAAACCTCATCGGAACCATTGCGACGCATGTTCAGGTAATTGTGCTCATCAGGCTCGGAGCTGATCTGTGAGTGCAGATGGTTCAGTGTGAGCATTGGTGTCCTCTCCTCGGGCCACTCATTGTCGTTCTCTGTAATGTCGACGTTCAATTTTCGTGCATCAAAATCGAATTTCGTAGTCGGTACGCGTGGGCTGAATATGTGCTGATTCGGTGGGCTCATTCGCAAGTAACCTTCATCGTCTGTAGGAGATTGTATAAAACAAATATTGGTTAAATCAAGATATAATAAGAGAAATAAGATTGGTTTGTTTGGCCATAGGAGTTCTAGATAGAATGTAGCAAGATAGGTACAGATTGGTACCAAAGACTCAAAAGGTAATGTGACTTCTTAACGGAGTAGAAAATTGGACCAATGGCATTCCATTGGTCCAATCAAAAGCCATTGCTTTAGTATGATGCTGAAGGTTTTGATCCTAGACAATCTTAAGTCAATAGACTTTTATAATAACAGAAAATTAAGTAAAGATAATTACGAATGAAGCCTTTCTATTGTATTGAAAGTACAAGTGTTTGGTTCATGTTAATCGTAATAATCGCTTAAAAACGGAAAATTGGGATGGAAAATGAGAGTATCTAATAATTTCATATAATTTTCCATTATTTAAATTTTCCGTGAAAAATCACGTGTTCAATTATCCTTATGTATAAACACAATTCATTCTGATTAACACACAACATTAGTGCCTTGAGTGTATAATTGTTAGTGCATTGTTTAGGTAAAACTCAGACAAGATACGAATTTATTGAAAGAAATAACACATTTAACGAAAAATAATGGAGGGCTCGGTTTTGTTCCATAGTATATATTGTAGTCTAATAAACAGCAATTCGCTTTGAAATAAAACTGTTAAATACATTATGTATGCTTTTTATGGTAAGAGAAACCCGTCGCCCATGAACAAACGCGCCAGAGACCGTGCGTCGGTTGTGATGCCGGCTTTTTACGCCGCTGAAGCGGTATAACTTCAAGGGTCGTATATTCTCACTAACTCAGCGAAACACAGTACAAGTACCGTTTCAAGCTGAGTGTTCTGTAAGCCCGAGAATTTTTTAATTTGTCATTGTTAAAGAGCTGTAGTAAATAATAATAATTGATTATGTACACTCGAGAAATCGGAGTTTTATTTCATTTCTTACAAAAAAATTGTTTTGATATTTAAGTTTCTTGTATTTTAATTTTAGAAATAAACTATGAATCTAAAACCGAGTTATGTAAAAATCTTTACAAATTGAACACATCTTTAAAAACAAATTAGTAAAAGAGAGTAATATCCGTGCAAAAGAGAGAGAGAGAGAGAAATTGCCAAATTCATACGATTTTGTTAGTTACACGACCCATGCTTTACTCATATTTTATTACCGTATGAACGAATCTGATTCGCGTGATCAGACCGGCGTATTTTCCGATTCGTCTGACAAAAGGAAAAATGTGTTTATATGATGAAAATGTCATGGAGGAATTTCCTTTTATGCGTCTAATAAAAGTGCCGTCTATATTGGCATTTATTGCAAAGTAGATATTGTATATAAAGCCTTATTTATAATTATTTGTTATCCCTTTTTTATGGTATAGCGGGTAACAGAGCAGGCGGGTCATGTGAATGGTGAAATTACAGCCGCCCATGGACAAGCGCGCCACAATCCGTGCTGGTTGTGTTGCCGGCTTTTTACACCACTTATAAATACCACACTACAGTGGTATGATATCACGACTCGTGAAATTCACGGGGAAACATAGTACAAGTACTGTTTTACTGTTTTACAAGTACTGGTATCTTGAGTACGTGGTCTCTTCGGACGAGCCGGCCCAATCAGTGCGTCAGCAAATGCTTCAACATGGCTCTCCCATTAAAGTGACTGTATCAAGACACTTGCCCAGCTGGCAAGTAGTTTCAGATACAAAAAAATTGATTCGGACCGGGGATCGAACCCGATATCTCTCGCTACGTAGCCGTCTTTTGGTATGCTTATGAGACCATTTAGCTACGAGATTCTTCATGGTTATGGTAGTGGTAACTTTTTTACTTCTAACATTTTAGCCTTTGTTACACGTTTAATACGGGGTTTAAGTCTGAAAAAGCTTAAAATGTCTTCCATACACAATAAATTATGATTATTTTTTATCAGGACCGGTGATCGAACCCGATACTTCTCGCTGCAGACAGGTTTATAAGACAATATCGCTACGAGATTTATATTACTTGCATATTTCATTATTTTAACCTCTCAGTAACATTTCTAATCATGATTGCTATAAAAGGCTTGAAAAATGTTAGTGTCTCACCTTGCGCAAAGTTATTCGGCGAAGGGTTCGGCAGGAATTGCTTGGTATCGTTGGTGTAGTGGTGGGGGCTGGGTGCGACGATGTTGTTGTAGTCCGGGGCGGACACCATCGCCAGATAGTCTTCCTGTCCCACCAGCTTGGAGTTCATGTCCGCATACATGGCGTTCAGGTCCACGTAATGCTGGAATATGGTGTACATTAGGAAAAAAATGTTTTAAAAAAGCCGCTTTCGTAAAAAAAAAACTGGCAACACAACCAATGCGTGGACTGTGGCGTGGTTGTCCATGGGCAGCGGCGTTCTCTTACCATATAGGAGACCCACCTGCTCCGTTAAGTTAATGTCAAGTGTTAAGCTTACCTTTCTTATTACAGTTACCTATAGTTTCAATACAATAAATAACTTACATGTATTGTAAGTTAAAAAAAATATTTTAAACGATATTAACGTCTCATTTATTCAATAACAAAAATAAAATTGTTTTTAATACTATTAAAAATGTAACTTGAATTAATATCAAAGAAATAACAAAATAACATACAAATTAAACCTTTTATTGTGGCCTCAATGGTCATGTGGTACCCATACCCTTTAACAGCATATAACAAACTTTTTTCTTAAAACAAATGATTCACTACCGCAGTCGCCGAGTGCCACAATTTTTATTGAAATCTTTTTACCAACTCCTAAGTGGTACTTACGTTTCGGACATTGTCTTCAAGGAACGAGCCAAGAATCTGCTGCAGATCAGAGAACGTGGGTCGCGCGGTGGGTTTCTTATCCCAGCACTTGACCATCACCTCGTATAATCTGTCATCAGCGTACGTCGGTTTCTCCAGGCGATGGCTGCGAACGAAAATGTTTATTACAGTGGCGCTAAAACTACTGAACCTATTTTAATACATTTAAAAAGAAAAAATACACTTTTTTATACTAGATTTAGTTTAGGTATTAATAGATTGAGTTTTTTATTGTATTTTTTTATAATATAGCGTACAACGGAGCTGGTGAGTCTCCAATATGGAAAGAGAACACCGCTGTTCATACACCGCGCCAGTCCCGCATTAGTTGTGTTGGCGGCTTTTTTGCTCGACGAACGCGGCATTTTAAGAGCCTCCAATAACCTGAGTCACTCAGCGAAAGTATTCTGTGAGCCCGTGGTATCACTTCGGACGAGCCGGCCATCAGTTCGTCATCGAATCACACGACAGGCTTCAGTGAACAACACAAAATGACTAACCATTTTTATTAAAATAATACAAGATTGATAATATCGTTGAAATAGTAATGTGGTGAAAGTTTGACATATAGACTGCTGCAAACTGAGGTATCTCCAAACCAAAAGTTTATGGAGGGCGGCTTTTTTGTCACGAATAGATGGAGCAGTATCTAGATAATAATATAATATGATAAGGTCCCTGGGGACCTTCAACTAAAGAGCGTACACTCTCCTTAAAGGCCGGCAACGCACCCGCGGCACTGCAAGAGCTGTGGGTGTCCATGTGCGGAGGACCGCTTTTTCTAGATGAGCCTCCTGCTAGTTTGTTTGAATGTTCATAATTTTCCGACATTAGTATAAAAAAAATTACCCCCCAGAGAGCCAGATGAGCAAGTTGGCCGGGCTGATGTTCGGGTACGGTGTCTGCGCCAGCGAGAATAGCTCCCATAGCACGATGCCGAAAGACCACACGTCCGACTGCGTGGAGAAAATTCGGTCGACCATGCACTCTATGGCTAGCCACTTCACCGGAAGGGGGCTCTGAAAGCATATCAAGAAGACTTTTTAATGGTATAGCGGACAACGGAGCATGTGGGCTTTCTATATTATGGTAAGCGAACACCGCCGCCCATTAACAACCGCGCCACAGTCCGCCACTTTTAAGCGCCTCCGATCACCTCACTCACTCTACGAAACAGAGTACAAGTGCCGTTTCACGCTGACTATTCTGTGAGCCCGAGGTATCACTTTGGACGAGCCGGCCCAATTAGTGCGTCAGCATATGCATCGGCATGACTCTCCCACTTTAGTGTGTAAAAGCGCCATCTTGTTAACAATATATGAATTAACTCTGAAATGGTTCTGTATTATGATTGTCACCTTTTAGACGTAGTTTCATTCGACATAGAAATGTTGAAAATACTCAAGGTGGCGTGTTCGTAGATTTAATTATTTAATTAATCTTTAGGCCAGCCACACATCCGCGGCACAGCTAAGGCATATTTGCATGCGATGAATTATCCTCGGTTAGACTCTTTCTAGTTTATCCGATTGTTATGTAAAAAAGTAAATAATTGCATTTCTTACGTTCTCTTTCTTTTGATATTCATCATTCTTGTAAATGCTCCTCGCTAGGCCGAAGTCACATATTTTCACAATGTTATCCTCGGCTAACAGGACATTCCTAGCCGCCAAGTCACCGTGTAGCACCTGAAAATTGAACATAACTATAAAAAGCATTAAGTATGAAACTAAGGACGACTATATAGCAAATGACAAAAATACAACGGAAAATGAGGCAGGCGGGTATGATATATATTATGATAAGATCGCCGCCAACGAGAAATCGCGCCGCCATCAATGCTTTGGTTGTGTTGCCTGCTTATTATATCCATAAAGTAGTAAGTTGGTTGACTTCGGCATCCGCGCTCAATAAAACACAGTACAGATACTATTTCAAGCTGGTGTTGTGAGCGCGTGGTATGGTCTAATTAGTGCATCAGCATGACTGTACCTTGGGTCGTTAAGACAAATCGGCCACTACTAAGCCCTTCCCTTCAAAAGACCAAATACAATTTATAGATTTAATTCAGATTGAATCCATTACATCACGTAACTTAAAAACCACAAAAAAATATCAGATACACCAGTTTTCAAACATATTCTACTGTTTTTATGAATTTTATTTACAACTAGTAGCTCATCCCGTCTTTTTTATAGATATCAGAAATAATTTTAACATATACAAAGACACCCTTCGTACTTTGGTAATAACCTTGGGTTACATCATTGGCGTTTTTTAAGGATTTTTTTTTACATGTAATATAACTATTCGTTCAGCAAAGTAGTTATGTAAATGTACATGATTTTGTCCTATAATAAATTTTTCGAATTGCACGCGACGTACGGACTCTTTCGTATCAAGTTACAAATTATGACTATATTGATTACAAGCTTCCCTTACCTTTCTGCTAGCAAGATACTCCATCCCACGAGCAATCTGGAAAGACCAGGCGAGGAGATCTCTTGACGTTAGAGGTCTCGGCTTTCGGCCTTCGTAGATCGAGTCGCATTCATAGTTGGACCGCCATTCCGGCTGGATGTAACCCGTTTCTGAAACTGATATTACTAATTTAAATAAAAATATTCAAATTTCAAGCAAATAATCCATGGAAAATACGTCTATATATCATGTAATTTATCTCAATAACTAGTGTTTGTAAAAAAAACCAAATTGTACTGCATTAAAGGAAAAACAACATTTAAAGCTTCATAGCAGCGAACACACGGCGTTGTGTATGGTCACTAAGTTTGAGCTCATGGGTCAGTTAGATCTTATACAGATGCAGGCCCACGTCTTATCGCAAAAGATGGTCGTTCTCCAAGGTGAAGTCTGCGAAAGGCAGAGTTCCTGTGCACGGCGAGAAATCTACTGCCTCGGAGTCTCCTAAACACTCTCGCCTACAGCGGCGATGCTCTCGGCCGATCTGGCGTTCCTTTCACGTAAAGGTATTGGTTGCTTGCTTACAGAACCGGTTGTCTCAAATTTGCTAACCAATCGTTGGTGAGTAGACTTTGAAGGGCCACCGCGTCTGCAGTAAAATGCGCCCAACCTTTGCACTAACGAACACTCATTTTGATAATACAGTTTAATCATTTGCACATGTGTGACTTGCCATGCTGATTTGGCATCAGTGACTGAATGAGAAAAAACAAATTTGAGAGATGCCGCCAAAACAAAATGGCCGCCACAAATGTTTGGCGTACGGGGCAGAGCATGCACTTTAAAAATAAAGCTATCATCAAAGAATTTATAAAAAATAAAAGAACTTTTGTACGTCATTGACTCTACTACTAGTTCAAAGCCTATCCAAACCTGAGAAAAACCAACGAAACAAACTGAACTCAGCGGAACTCTTAAGGTTATTTAATTTTATTTTAACAATTTCAAATAATTTCCTGATAATGCCTGGATCGCCTTTTTCCCAAGGCGTTATCAATAAGGTCTCTTAATAATTGTATAATTTTTGCTACACATGTTTTCCTTTTCAACAATTTTCATAAAACTATATACGCAAAGCGTTGACATCTCTCGTATCGTGGCAGACTTGTAAAACCATGTAAGGAGCTCTTAATTACATTGTCCTTTTAAAATAATATACAAATTTGTGCAAATATTATGGCAATAGCATTAAAACAATTATTTTAATCAAAGCTTATACCGGATGTACCGGTACGAAATGAGCGTTTTTATGTTAACATAACTAATTTTGAATGAAAAATTTAAAAATATATATTCAAAGTATTGACAATTGCTTTTTATATATTTTCAACACTTTTATGGCAATACGTCGACCCCACGCCAATAGAAATGTTTGTATTTCGAAGCAAACCAATCAGACATCCAATTTGACTTCTACGTAGGAATCAAAGTTCTGTTCAGCCGATGAAACCAATGGTAATCGGAACGGGCTAACTCTAGTGAATACAGCGGATGGGGAAGCAGCTCCTAACCAAATGCTTTGATGGTATCAAATTTGAGTAATAAAATTACTTTGCTATACTTATATTACTTGATATGATGATACATAAATCTCACAACAAAATCATTATCTCCGAACCGTTGAAACTATATTTTGTATATTTCGTCTGATAGAGCACGGTCACCATAAGCCTTGACAAGCATTCGATGGGGCTCTGCAGCACAGACTCTGGATAGAAGTATCCAAATGGAAACAAAAAATTAATGCTTTTCACAAATTAGGCAGCTTCAACACAATAAAAATGATTTCGTTTGTTCAGTGACTGTAAAGTTATTGGATATGTTTGACAAATATCACGCAAACAGAATAAAAATTAAGCCTCGTTCGCAATAAATCTTCCCTAGCAACACATTTGTATCTTTTTATTTGTATTTATTTTTTTATGTGTTATTTTGTTATTTATTTTGTTATCTGTGTTCTTTTATCATTTGTAAACGCTCATTTCATAACGGTACCTAAGTACATTAGAAGAAAATCACTTGCAGTTTGTTTTTACCTTTCAAAAACTCCACTTGATGATTCTGATATGCGTTGTCTAGTAGCAAATAAGTTAAAAGTTACTAACTCAAACGAAATTGCTATCAAAGATCACATCATTAAACTATAATATTTTTTATTATTTTAGAATGAGAAATAATTACTCATGAATGTAAATTAATTTAAAATATTACATTGTAAGCTTTTATATAGGAATATATTAATATGGGATCATAGTTATTATATATATTTATATATGAAATACCCATCTAATATATTAGAAAAATAGATCTGAAACATCATAATCGATACTTATGAAATTTTGTGTAAATATTCTGGTGTGAGAATAGGACTATTTTTCATATTTGATAAGGTTAGTCGACTACAATTTCTTTTCTTTTAAGTGACTTTTTGTAAGATTGGCACTAAAAAATATAAAATAAACCAAAATGTTCACTCTTCTACCACCAATTCCTACTTTTAATAACAAAATTAGTGCTTAAATTATTGACAAAATAATATTAGGTGAGGGTAATTTTAAAATTTAATACCTTTCCTTCCAGTTCTATTTGTATTCCCGGAATTCAAACTCGTGTGATCCGTGGCTTGAGTGTGATTTGATCCGTAGTAATCCGAGGGCATACTATAAAAAAATACAATATCATATTAATAATTGTAATTAATTGGATTATATTATTTTATAGTATATCAGACAACGGAGCCAGTGGGTCTCCTATATAGTAAGAGAACAACGCCGCCCACCACTAACCGCGCTATAATCCGTGCTTCGGATATGTTACCGGCTTTTTTACGCCTCCGCACCTCACGCATTACCTCACGCACTAAACGAAATACAGTAGAAGTACCGTTTCAAGTACAACTATCATTTCACGTTGAGTATTGTGAGCCTGTGGTATCACTTCAGACGAGCAGGCCCAATTAGTGTATCAGTATTTTGTTCTGCATACCTCACCCACGGGTGAAAATTTTAATTTAATTTGAATTTTTATTGAAATACGACCAAATCTTAACAGTATTGATTATTTTTAGTGGAAAATGAGTAGTAAAGCCTCTCACCCGCTGCTCGCCGTACTGTAAGAGAAAGCCTTGTTGATGTTGCCCAGATTCTTCTCTTTGTCGTCTGTGAGCTGGTCGATGAACACTTCCCGGTGTCGGATCAGATAATTGTGAATGTTGCCGAACTTGCAATACTCCACAATTACTATAAGCTCTCCTGAAAGTTATTTATATATTATTAGAAGGGTGCAAATTAGGCTTGGATTTCAATGATGTATCATAAAAAATTGTATTAGTATTTAAATTATATATATGGTAAAGTTACTCCGGATGCGAAAAAATAGTTGTTGTGGTAAGAGAACGCCACCGCCCGTGAACAACCAGGCCACAGCCCGCACATTGGTTGTATTGTCGGCTTTTTACGCAACTTAAACGGCTTTTTATAGGCCTCTGATATCCACGATCAATCAGCAAAACACAGTAGAAATGTCATTTTAAGTATAAGTACCATTTCACGCTGAGTATTCTGTGAGTCCGTGGTTTTATTTCGGATGAGCCCGCCTAATTTGTGCTTCAGCATATGCTGACGCATTAATTGATATAAATTAAGTGAGTATAGTATATACTTCAGCATGGCTTTCCCACGGGTGCGACAATATTATGACACTCACCCAGCCATTGTCAAGGCCTTCCAAGACCGAATAAATTATAAATTAAATTATATGGGAGTCGAACCCGGTACTTCTCGATTCGTGACTTATGAAACCACTTAGCTACGAGGCTCTCCAAAAGAGAGATACTTACTTTTACCAGCATTCTTCGTACAAGCGCCAAGCAGGTTCACAATGTTGATGTGTTTTCCCAAGTGCACCATAATCTTGAGTTCGGATGCCAGTGCTTTGATGTACATATTATCTGACGTTTTCTTGACAGTTTTGACAGCGACCGTGGTCGATTCCTCGGCGTTTATGATTCCCCTCGCTTCGGCCTTATACACTACACCAAAAGCCCCTGCTCCAAGCTGTTTTCCTATTAAAAAAAAATAATTAAAAGTAAGAACTTTTTTATCTAGCATGCATACTAAACAACTTTATAAATAAATATGACGGTTTATATTCTGAAATGTAAGACCATTTGTAAATTCACTAAAGCATAATTTTATTGTATATACTAATAACTTATGTTGTATTTGTGTGTGCTTGGGTGGCGCTGAAAATGGTCCATTATTATTTGTTTAAGACTTACCAATATAACATAAACAAAACAACAATAAAAATTAGTACACACAAAATTTAAAACGGTTAGTTTTAAAAGGATTTCTTCGAGGCGACGAGTGTCGTTCCACAACTGATCGTTTTGAAAGCAATCTGTCCCGCGCACCAGCACTGTGTATTTAGCTGCTAGCAAGGGTATTTCCGAAACAATACGACTTGGGGTCCTTCAAGAAAAAGCCATATTCCTTAAAAGCCAGCAATGCACCCATGGCTGTGCAATGGCTAGGGGTGTCCATGAGCGGAGCAGCGCTTACTAGGGTAACCTCTTGCTCGTTTGCCACCGTTTCCTTAAAAAAGGGTAACGCTCTGTATGCCCCACCACAAGTTGAGCGCCGGTTTTCAGCGCCTCCCATACGTATATATCCTATACAACAAATATAATATAAGAAAAAAGGTTTGGCTTTGGCTGCGTTGCCGGCTTTTGACGCCGCTTTTTTTTTTTTTTTTTTTTTGAAATGACTAACGCTGTCGGCATAGGCCTCTACAGCTTCTCGCGAACTTTGGGGC
>DWCF01001452.1:0-30564 GCA_018230265.1 Delias oraia | reverse complement strand
CCGCTATAATATAAAAAAGGTATAGCAGACGATTGAGGCGGTGGGTCTCTATGGTTAGAGATTACATCCCACGGATAATGAGTACTCTGTATTGGCTATAAAAAATGTTAAGATTGTGCCCATTAGTGCCACTACCAAATATCACAATTATGTAACAATCCAATTAGCAAACTGGCAAAAAGCTTTGAAAAGCCGACCAAGTGTTTTCGTAGCATTAATCTTTTGCAAAGTTTTGACTGTACATTGTGATAATTAATAGCGTATATTTTCTTAATAATTGCGTAATTATCGTATTTCTTTGATTGTTTTGTTTATATATATTATAATCTTAATCAGAATCTCAAAAAGATTTTAATCAATAAACACAAAAGTGTTTTAATAAAGAACTGGGCGGGTACCTTTATTATATTGTGGCTTTGATCCAGATTGGTTTTCAACAATTATTTGTGAAGGATTCGCTATTTTTTATAATCCAAAAGTAATTTTAATAATGCACTAGACTCTATTTTGATCATATGCCGATAATTATTTTATAAGATAGATATGCTAATGCATATGCTGACGCACATAGGCTCACAAAATACTCAGCGTGAAATGGTAGTTGTACTGTGTTTCGTAGAGTGAGTGAAGATATCAGAGGACCTTAAAAGTGCCGCTTAAGCGGAGTATACAGCCGGCAACACAACTAATGTGCGGACTGTAGCGCGTTTATTCATGACTGGCGGTTTCTCTTACCATATAGGAGACCCACCTGCCATGTTGTCCGCTATAGCATAAATTTTTTTTAACACCGATGTTTGGTCTGCCAAATGAATAATGTCTTCATTCCCTCTGTATAACGATATTGCTTTCTTTCTATAGCAATGTTTTTCAGAGTATTATTATGTATTTTCATTTCTTGAGCTATTTCAAAAAGCTCAAAATAACTTTGTTACTAATATAAAAAAATTAACGAACAAAAAATCCATACCACTCAAATGTAACGATAAAGGTACAATTTTTTATTTAATGTCAGTACTACGGCTTACATATATTATGTAATATATGAGAATAACTACATAACTGAACTGCGATCGCCAACACGCCTGCCAAGCCTGGCGATTTTGGCAAGCACCCCCCTCCAAGAGGGAGGCCTATGTCCAGCAGTGGACGTCTTACAGCTGAAATGATTATGATGATGATATGAGAATACATACTGTTAATGGTACTTTTTTATGGTCTTATATTAATATAATACTGTATTAAAAAATAGTCTTTTCTTTATATAGCGATATTTTTATAAAACGATGAAAATGGCTAGTTTCTTGGATATTGTTATAAGAAGAGTCTAATTTAATACGATAATGTTTCACTTAATAAAATATAAACAGTTATATTTTACTTATATAATAAAAAATTAAATCATATTTACAATATAGAAACGCTGTCTACTCTTGGAACGTTGACAAAATTGACAACGTTGACAAGTTAATATTATTGGAAAAAATGTTCGTCTCAATCTGTATATAAAATAATGATTTCATCGAAGTACCTGGACGGGCAAGCCCCGAGGATTACAAAAATTATTAAATAAATTTTATATTATTTTATTGCAAACATTTGCCCTTAATTAAAATTTGATTGCATCATTAGTGAGATTAATTAATGAAAATGAAAATTAAATTCAAGATAAATATCCCGTTACAAGTCATTTAAAGGTTGATTCAAGTAATACAAATATTTCCTAATTTTGTAAAGGTAAAACTTCCTAGCTAAGTGGTTTTATAAGCCTACGATAAAACCAGAGCTATTGGGTTCGATTCACAATCTAAATATAACATTTATAATGCATTTGATCTTTGGAATGGACCTGTCAATGGCTAGGCTATTTTTAAGATATAGCGGACAAGGGAACAGGTGGGTCTCTTATGTAGTAAGAAAATACCGCCGCCCATATGCAACCGCACCACGGTCCGCGCATTGGTTGTGTTGCATTTTTACGCCGCTTGATTGGAATTTTTAAAGGGCCTCCGATATTATCACTCACTCAGCGAATCTAAGTGGAAGTATCATTTATCATCAATTACTGCTACCATTTCAAGCTGATTATTCTGTGAGCACTTGGTATCAGTGCGGACGAGCTCTCCCAGTTAGTGCATGGCTCTCCCTCACCTTAAAATTGTTAATAAAACTATTTAATAAGAGTGATTATTTTTGTGATTTTGATGCCCCTTAAAAACTATTCCAACAATCTGTCAATATCAATGCCCCAATTTGTAATTTATTCCAAGTACAGCCTTGCATTAATTTAGCAAAATGTTTCCCACGCGATGAACTGTAAAACTTCAATCACGGTAGAGGAAAAGCTTGGAGGAATTTTCTTTTGTTTTAATAAGCTTTACGGATATAAAACTGTAATTTATAACCCTTTTGAAGCTTTTGAGTGACATTTTTAATTCATGAATAAATAAAATTTTAAAATATGTTCATAAATTTTATTAATTATTTTATACAACCCGCGGCAAGTGCGAGAGGTTCACCGAGGGCAAGCGGTCCTCCGCATGTGGACATTGTATTTTCATCTTATCATTATATTTCTTATTTTATATAATCAGTGGTTACTTTATTTGAAATTTATTAATTTAGTTAAGCTATACTCATTTAGTAATTTCATTTTAAAAGTACTATTTTTTCGTTCAAATCTCATATTATCTATTTACAAAAATATATTCAAAAAATAAAAGTAAGTTATAGCTTAAGTTTTTTAATTTGATTAACAAGATATAGCCTTGTAGAATATTTTCCTATGTACCTAAGTCTTAAAAAAGCTTTTTAATCCGAGTATTTTTTAAATTTATTTCACTCTTATTTCGCCATCCGTGGACCAATTTATGTGAATGAGCTGTCAAAGGAAATAGTCGAACTACAAAGTGCTTCCATATTTCAAAATTATACAATCGAATTTTCAGGATATTTAAAAAATCTTCTAATTCCACATGAATCTATGAAATATGAATCCTTTTATTTCAATATTCAAATAGCATTTTTAATTTATAGATTAAGTGCGTCCATGGGCGGTTAGCTGTCCAAGCTAGGCGAATTTACTGCTCGTTTGCCAAAATTCTCAAAAAAAAAGATAAATTTATGTTTATTTTTATTACTTTTATGGATCTAGAGATAAGCGAGTTAAAATTATTTTCTAAATATATTTGTTTTGTGATAACGTATAATCGAGTATTTTATTTACGTGTACAGAGTAACAGATCGTGTATCGTTATAACTTTTATGGCGTATAAGGCTTACGGTATTTAGTCCGATATGAGACTTTACACACCGGCTAACGTATGCTGTTATTTAGTATATAATAACGGAAGGTAAACTTCAGCTTTAGCTAGACGACGCTTGCGTTGCCGGCCTTTAACGGATAGATATTTTTAAATTGTTACATACAAACACGAAGTGTGTTAGACTTAGTCAATTTTTTAACGTCGCTGATATAATTCTCCTTATTGAATTTAATATAATTTGAATAAAATACCGTATACATTATTCTGAAATTTCAATCATCATCATCATCATTTCAGCCGTAAGACATCCTCTGCTGGACATAGGCCTTCCAATTGTAATATATTTTACAATTGATTTCTTATGATTTTTTAAGCATTTTTTTGGTATTACTGGCTCGTCAAAAAAATATCTAAACAAAATGATAATATAAAATTATTAACGTTCATGTTTTTACTATGTCTGAAATCAAAACAAATTGCTTACAAATGTAGCGGTATCTAAAGGATTTCATTACTGAACTTGTATCTATTGAAATGTTGTGAAAATTTTCTTAAACTCCATTCCCTCTTCCGCAGATGGCGACTTGATCTTACAAAGCGGAATTTGTTAAAAGGATCCAAATTTAGACAAGAGACGAAATGATACCAAAATGGCTCACATCAAAATAACCATCTTTATTACATTACTTACTGTCTTAAGCCACACACTATCTGATGAAATTAACATAAACGATACACTGATAAAAGATTTAGATAGTCTGATAAGTGAGAAGATTATTGACACAGTTATTAATGACAGTTTGAAGATAAGAAAATTAGAAGACATCAACGATGTTAGAAAGAGAGATGCCAACGCCACAGACGAAGATGAAGATACAACTGTGTATTATGAAACATACAATGATACAGAAGAATGTGTAGGTGAATCGGAATACTGTAATTTGACCAGAGAGGTGTATTTTAGGATGTTAAATGATTATATTTACCCTCAAACATATGAATGGGTGTTAATAGCAACGCATGGGATAGTTTTCGTAATTGGATTGATCGGTAATGCTTTAGTATGTATTGCGGTGTATAGGAACCATTCAATGCGAACAGTGACGAACTATTTCATTGTGAACCTAGCTGTAGCCGATTTTATGGTGATTTTAATATGTCTACCACCGACAGTTTTGTGGGATGTGACCGAAACATGGTTCTTTGGGACTGCGATGTGTAGAATTGTGTTATATTTTCAGGTGAGTTTATTTTTACTAATCATACATGTTAAAAACTCTCTGAAATTGTTTAGTAAAATTAACAAAACACTATTATTTTAAGTATCTGAATAAAATTATTAGAAATAAAATTTCTCTTACGTGTTTGTTGCCAAAATTCTCCGTAACTACTCAATATAAATATAATTCGAGAGCCTCGTAGCTTAATGCTTTTAATTGTGTATCATGAAGCGAGAGATATCGGGTGCCAATGCCGGGCCGGACAATTATAATTTAATTCATAATTTATTTGGTCTCTAGAAGGGCTTGACAGTGGCCGGGCGAGTGACATAATACTGTCGCACCCGTGACAGAGCCATGCTGAAGCATAAGCTGACGCACTAATTATTGGGCCCGCTTGTCCGAAGTGATATCACGAGCTCACAGAACATTCACCATAAAACGGTACTTGTGGCGTAAAAAGCCGGCAACACAACCAACGCGTGGACTGTGGCGCGGTCGTCCATAGGCGGCGGAGTTCTCTTACCATATAGGAGACTTACCTATTCTGTTTTTCTCTATACCAAAAAATAAATATAAATTGTATGCTTATTTTTAATATACTTAAACCAGTTATACCAGATACCAGATAGTTCACCCCAGAGATTTTCATTATTAATTAATGTTCTATGGTTTAGTTGGTATTCTATGCTACCAATTTTTTTATTTTTAAACGCGACTAGAATTTTAATAATTTATATGGCAAAAAAATGTACCGAGTCAGCTAATTTAGTAATAAATTTTCCGATGTTTTGCGTGCTTTATAATTTGCGTGGTCACTATCATTGTATAAAATGGATGAAACGGTATGTGTGGCTATAATTTGTGAAGTTTAGGAAATTTTAATTTTATAAGTAAAATATACAGTCCGAGGAAATTTCTAAGAAAACTCTTCTTCGTTAGCCTTTATAGAAAACTTTCTGACAAGTTAGAATTTGATACATAAATATTTGTCTCACTGAGCAATTTCTTTTGAATCGTAAAGTAGTGTAGATTTACGTTCATGAAATGTATTTATTTGTATCCCTGGGAGAGCGATGTTGAATCACATGCTGAAGATAAAAGATATCGGAGGCCCTAAAAAGTGCGTAAAAAGTCGGCAACTCAAATAATGCACTCATTGTGGCGTGGTTGTCCAGAGGTGGCGGAGATCTCATACTTAAAGAAGACCGTTTGCTCCTTTACCCGCTATACCATAAAAAATATTCCAATAACTTACAGTATTGATTTATATAAAACATAGAATAAATTATATATTTTTATAAAATTTTTGTTTGTCTCCAGTAATATAACTTTGATAAATTAACCAAAAATTTCATGTGTTCACATAAATAATATTACATAATATAATAGTTATTAACTCATGTACATTAACTGGGATTAATATAAATATCCTGGATTTATGTCAAGTTTAAAGATCGCGTGTTAAAAAATAGGACATTAGGACAAAAATCATTTCAGTAATAACATTCTTTTATTCTAATACCAACAAAAAAATTACCAAAAATACAAATATAACTTAATTCATTTGATCATGGAATATATTCAATTTAAATTTCTATTTTTCTATTAATTAGATTTTTTTAAGAAACTTCTATATGTTTACCTCGTTAAATAATGATTATATAAACCGATATATATTATCATGAAAAGTAGGAAGAAAATTTCATAGTAGGCACATCTAGGATAAGCGATCCGGGTAACTGAGTTTCGGTATGCGGCACAAAATGCCTTAAAAACGTACAGTAATGTAACGGTAAACTTCATGGTGATACGGATAAAACATTTATATTCTGCCCTGATATTCAATAATAAGAATCAGTTTACATATAGCGAATATTTAACTTTATTAATATACTATTAATAAACATATAATAAACATAAATTTTAAGTTTTCCCTTCTATTCAACTATAAGTACTAAAAAAAACATATTTTACTGTTTAGAACAGTGCCAAATTCGTCATTATATGGTTACACATATTGTCATGTTTAGTTAATTTAAACTGTCAGAAAGCTTTTATCATAATTCATAATAAACTTAGTAATACTAAAAGTTTTGTTAAATATTGGGGCGGCTTTAGGTCAGCTACGTCGTAGCAACGAACTACGTGATGAAACAACGTGCGTAGCTTATCCTGCTACGAATAACATACGCGAAAAAGCTTTATTCCGTTTACAAAATTAACTACTGAGGTATATGTTAAACATATCTAATACCTAAAAGAAGGCACCAATTATTTTTATAAAAGCTAATATAATAAAGTTCAATTTTCTGTCAAATCTATGAAGACAAAGTTGTGTAAAAATTCATTTGTATTTCATAGTGTAAAAGTTTATATTGACTTTATATGCATCACTAGCAAGATAAAATCAGTATCCACTTCTTAATTGTAAGATAATTTAATAATAAAAATAATTTTTTAATAATATCTACTAAGATTACAATTTGCCACACTAATTACACGAAATAATAACTTACCTATAACAAATTATAATTTACAGCAAAATATACTTTATAAATAGGTACCACCTTTATAAATATATTTAGATACATTTAAGTAACTAATTTCATACAAATTGTATACATTTCGTCAATAAATTTTTCTCATAAAAATAGGAAAGCAAAATAGTAGGAGACTCATCTAGGATAAGCAGTCCTATGCCCATGGACACCTATAGACCTTGCTATACAACTATGGACCACGTTTGATTTTCTGGCCATTTTTTTTTTAAACAAATTACATAAACTATTAAATAATATATTTAGTACAAGATAATATATAGATTATCCTACAAAGTAGAAGACTTTTTACCACATTTTGCTAGTAATATTAAAATTATTGGGTTAATCGCCTTATCAGACCATACCCATCGAGGGTTTATGAAAAAAGAAAACAAATCTTTTTTTTTGTGAAATGACTAGCGCTGTCCGCATAAGGCCTCCACAGTTACTCGCGGAGTTTTGGGGCGACTAGCACAAGAGGCGTCTTCTGCGAGACATGAACCTCGGCTTGGGCCGTCGTGGGATCGTTCTCAACATGTCGGTCCTCAACTTGTCGGCCGAGAAAACAAATCTTGCACGTACCTTACTTTATTCTTCTTAACTTTACAAAATATAAGTATTCCTAATATAAATATACACCGTCTGGTGCGGCTGTTAAAGATGTTATTATTTTAAATAATTCTTACTCTAACTCTTACGTTTTATACATTCCAATTAATTAAGTATTTCAAAAATTTTATAAAAACGATTGGTATAATAATACAAATTCCTTAATATAAAACAGTAACAACTGCACAAAAAGGTAGCCATAGAACTTTGTACGAGCATGAGAACAGGATGCCTTCAGCGGATCCATCATTTGTCAAACATGTGTTCGGGGGCTATTGAAAGCGAGATATTGTCCTTAAAAATATATAAAAAATTGTAGACACAGCATAAATAAATTGATCCTGATTAAATGAAAAATCATCTTTCACTTACGTTATTAAAACAATATGACTGTTTAAAATAATGGTTTGTCATTCTCTCATTTAAATTCTCAAAGCCAATTGCTCCAGTGACTTGCCACATACTATAACTTTCCTACAAAAAGATATTAAAATGAATATAAAGCTATATATAGTATGAAGATACATTAGCTTTATAAGAAAAAATGATAATTCACCCAACATTTCACGCCAATTCAATATGTTCCCGAAGAAAATGTTATTAGAGAGACCCTTATCAGTTACATAAAGATGGCGACATATTGATGATTAATAAATAAATATGAATATGCCTCAGAAACCTAAGGTTGAAATTATTCAATTTTGTATATACATTTTAACAACAAGATAAGTGGTTCTCCTAGGACAAGTGGTCCTCTGGCTATGGACACTCCCAGCCTCTACGAGTACGTTGCCGTCTTTATAGATAGGAAAGCTCTATTTTTTAAAGTTCCCAATTCATTTTGTATTTTATTCTATAGCGGACAACGGAGTAGGTGGATCTCTTATATGGTAAGAAACCACCTATGGATAACCGCACCACATTTCGCACTTCGGTTGTGCTGCCGGCTATTTACGCATCTTAAGCGACATTTAAGCTCCTCCCATGTCCTCATTCATGGAAACATAATAAAAGCACTATTTTATATACTACTACTATTTCACGCTAAGTATTCTGAGTAGTCTTAGTTTTTTGATAAACATTTATCTGATAAAAGTCATAACAGTCATAATTACAAACTATTATTATAATTGATGACACATAGATATTATATAAATTAACATACAAAACATATGACATTTAATTTTGTACTTGAAACTCTTGAGAACACATTTCATCATTTTATTTATCATAATACCAAAATAATATTAGCCATTCATAACATTTGCGGTTGGCATTAAACATAATAGTGTCAATAATATTGTCAATAATGTGGCAGGTGAAATAAATTAGATCAGAGCTTATTATGGAGAGCTATACTTGTATAATCAAATTAATAATATAAAGGATTATTTTCAAACTATAATTCGTCCTTAATTTAATAGAAAAATAATGTAAATAATATGTAATATAAACAAAATTGCATTAAAGATCTATAAATTTTCCAGAAGTAAAACATTTGATGAATGATTTATTTATATGAAATTAAATCTATGTAATTTTAATATACAAAAGTATAGTTAAAATCTACAAAAAGTAAATTAAAGGTCGGCAACGCACCCGTAGCCAAGATTTGATTAAGGATATCCAGTTTTCTGCATTTCCTCCGTAAACTGCCCATTTGTTTACCCATTTTCTGGAAAAAAATGCACCATGATTATTTTTTATAACCGTTACAATCGGTTTTTTTTGTTTTAATTGTATCATATAGATTTGAAAAAAAAAAGCTTTCATATCAAACTGCAAATACCAAGGGATGTCCATGGGCAGAACCGCTTATTCTAGGTGAGCCTCCTGCTCATTTACCAACGTCTCCATAAAATAACATCTGTGACATTACACACATACAAAAAAATATTAAAACTTCTCCAATAATATCGGTCCATATATGAACATCTAAACACAATAACCGAAACTTAAAAGTTTCACTCATAAATTGAACAAACTTCTAACTTTTTGCTAAAGGTATTTTGTAATAAATTTCTTATCTTTTATAATATTTAGTTTGTACTTTTAAAAACTACTTTGACCCAAATTCGTTGTAATTTATTTAACTTATAAACTATTTAGCTTGTTGTATTACTCAGTACATAATTAATGGACTTATAAACTTGTTTAGCAAGAAACATTTGCAAAAATGATATATTATCATAATCATTTCAGCCGTAGGAATTCCACTGCTAGTGATAGGCCTCCCCTTCGAACCTTAAACTTAAAATTTACAAAAATATAACAAATTAGTTTATAATAAAAAATATTTGATTTTTTTGTATTATATAAAGGTAAGAAACGTTTTGGTAAAACCGCCGCTTATGACAAACGCCACCATCTTCCCTTTGGTTGTGCTACCGTCTTTTTATGCCGCTTAAACGTTAAGTCAAGCTTAGGAATCTCCACTACCTTTACTCACTCAGTAAAACATAGTATAATAATATACACTGGTATTCTGTGAACTTATGCTTTCACTTTATAAGCTGATCCAATTATATTAATTCTTAATTGAGTTACTCTGCCTTAAACCCCCATTTATGGTACATATCAGATTTTAATTCCTAATGTTATCACACCTAAAGTATCTAATATGTTTAAATGTTGCATTTTAAAGAATTTCGCCTTCTCATCCCACACTTATCTTATTTACAGCCTAAATTCATTTATTCTCAAGTGACATGGTGGAACTTTTTATTGAAAATTTTTACATCATTATTCTCCTATTCTTAAAGAATTATATCACTTTCTTTTAAATGCATTGTTTTTTATTAGGTTAAGCGTAAAACTCTATCAATTTTACATAAAGAAAACTCGAAAATACAATTTTTATAAAATATAAGAAATGACTCGTTCGTTATAGGACTAATGCTAAAAACTGTATTTATTATAGAAAATATAAAGAAATAAATGAATAAACCACAGTAGTAAATAAAAACACAAAAAATACAATTTTTGAAAAAATCTATAACATACTCGATATAGCAATGACCCCAAAAATCTCTGTATTTATTATAAGAACGACAATTACATAAGCACAAATAAGATTAGTACACAAATCTATTTTCACATGTTTTCCTAAACCTGTTTGATCGGAACAACACCTAAATTAGATGAATACTACATAATAGATTAGTAATAACCGCATTTCAATTCAAGCTTAGTAGCTACATTGTCTTATAAGCTCACCACGAAACGATATCGGATTCAAGTCCCAGTCTCGATAAAAAAATATTAATATTTTTTACAGTAACCGGTTGTCTTAACACTGATCCGTAAAACACTAACATCGCAGTATGCAACCCACTTGGACGTAGTTTGCGATTCTTCCACAATAGCCTTAAATTCTTCATAAGAAATGTTGCTTTCTGACCTTTACATACATTTTACATTATCTTCGTATTCATTTTTTTGGAAACGGTGACAAACGAGCACGATGCTTACCTTGGATAAGTTAATATCCGCCCATGGAAACTTTTAGCTCTTGCAGGGTTGCTGGTGCGTTGCCGGCTCTTTTTCTCAGGTGTTCATCCAAACAACTCATCAGATCACTTTACTTGTGATAAATACGATAGATGCTGAGCGAACCACCATCTGTATGCAACGCCAAAGAGTCAAGCTGATTGGAAGGAATCTTGTCGTCATTAATTCGAGATGATAAATTAATTATTACATAACATGGACCTTTTCTTTGAAATAAATAGCCAAAATGATTAATCCTTCATTGCAAATGAAAATATATACACGTATTGAAAATTATTGCTTTAGGAGGTACACGTGATACCTTATCTCCAAATTCGGTTAAAAAGACGTCTGTCAAATAATATTCGATGTACGTTCGCGTGGAAAATTAGAAAATGTTCTTAGAAACTTTTATCAAGTACGCGATAAGAATGTGAAAATCACATTTTTTTTTTCAATAAACGTAAAATTCTCGTAAGAAGAATATTGGTGGGACGTTCGGTGAATAAATATATTTTTCCTTATATAAATCTTATAAGAAATAAAGATACATTTTTATCCACAAATATTCATATAACAAAACCTACTAATATTACAAACGTAAAAGTTTATAAGTATAAATGAATGTTTGTGACCCTTTCACGCAAAAGCTACTAAATACGAATTTTATTTGCAATAATGTGCCTCATATATCAAACAGCACATTAGAAAAGATTTATAATTATATTGTGTAAATTGATAAAACATTGTCGGACACATGGCGTACCGGGCAAAGCGACGTATGTCGAGTGCACTAGTAGCCTATATATTTTTTATGATGGCAACAGAGCAGGAGGCTCACCTAGGGCAAACGGTCCTTCGCCCATGGACACCCGTAGCCCTTATTGCAAAGTTTCATTAAAATCAGTTTAGTAGTTACTTCATGAAGGAATAACAAACAACTGAACTTTATTTTTAATATTAAACAGTTTTTTCTCTTTCAGTCTGTATCGGTGACAGTGTCGGTATTGACGCTGACCTTCATCTCAGTAGACCGCTGGTACGCAATCTGTTTTCCTCTCAAGTTCAAATCTACTACCAACAGAGCAAAGACTGCAATTATGATCATATGGGTGGTGTCTTTAATATTCAGTAAGTTTTTTATAATTCAATTAATAATTTCCTTTTTTTTATGATAAAGCGGGAAACGCAGCAGAAAGGTCTACTCTATAATAAAAGATCACCGCCGCCCATGGACCATTGCGCCTTAATAGACGTTTTGGTTGCGTTACCAGCTTTTTACGCCGCTTTTACGGTATAATTTCGAGGACATTCAATGCCATCACTCACTCAACGAAACGAGATATAAGTTCTTACTATTTCTCGCTGGTATTTTGGTGTCAATTTGGATGAGCTGGCCCAATAAGTGCGTCAGCATATGCTTCACCGTGGCTCTCCTACCGGTAAAATATAGCAAAGTATAATAACCCAGCTTAATTTTTCCACAATACTTCTTGAGTTGTAATTTATTAATCATAAATTTTTCACTTACATTTTCATAATTTGCATCAAAGCAACGAAATAAATTGTAAATGATTAAATATGAAATCCCTTAACAACCTACACATTTTTTTATATATTTTTAAATTTTTTTTAGGTAAAAATACTCATAAATTAATTAAATAAACGCGTAGAATTGGCGTAAATTAAATAATCATAAGGGGTAATTCTTGTAATCTTAAATTTTGGGTTTTAACTACAAATTATATGTTTTAAATTTTATGTATATTGTTTAGATATACCAGAATTCATAGTACTTCAAGTGAAGAAGCAAATGGAATTACGATTTGATGCCCAGTACTTTATGCAGTGTACACCCACTTGGTCAGATGAAAGTGACCTGAGTTGGCATGTAATAAAGGCGTTATTTCTTTACACGTAAGTATTTTTATTAATTAGGAGACAACAACAGAGAGTAAGAGGTCACCACTTCCCATGGGCAATAGCGTTGCTCGGTTTAACGAGCAAAATTTGGCGTGCCTATGGTGTCCTTACACACTCACCCATTATTTCACGCTCATTCCTTTGACTTCTATAATTTTATTACAATTTTATTGCTTCATAGAAGGCAGCGTAATTACTCTCCCACGGATAAGTCTGTGTTAAGATTCTCGCCCAGCCAAGCCTTTCCAGAGACCGAATAAATTATAAATTCTTATTCGGACCGGAGATCAAACCTGACACCGTTCGTTTGCTTGTATACTTATAGTGTTAGACCATTTAACTAAAAGGTTGTCATATATTTAAATATGTTTCAATTCAAATAAAACGGAAACATTTCCTATGAAAATGAACACATGAAACAAATGAACTGAATTTTATGTGATTTTATTTGAAAGCTAAGAATATTACCATATACCAAATATTTTAAAATTTATGAATATTTTGATCTGGCTATACTTATTCAATATTAAAAATATGTTTAGAAATAATTTTAATAATTTTTCTGATTTGAACTAAAAAAAAATTTAATCACTTTTTTTCAGATTCCCTCTTTTTCTTATGATGATTGCATACTGTCAAATCGTGAGAGTACTTTGGAGGTCAGATAATATTCCCGGGCATACTGAATCAAATAGGCTTTGTCCTGGTGGGCAGAATAACTGTAAGTTCATTCTTTGTTACTTCAAATTACAGTATAAGATATTTTATGGTACAGCGATCAACGGAGCAAAAAGGCCTCCAGTATGGTAAGAAATCACCACCACCCATAATCAACTGCACCACATTCCGCGCTGTAGTTGTGATGGCGGCTTTTTAGTTCACGTTAACGGTGTCATTTCAAGGGTGTCAGATATTCTCATTTATTCAGCGAAACACACTACTTTCACGCTGATATTCTGTGGGCCCATGATATCACTACTAGTCCCGGCGCATTCCGTGCGTTAGTATATGCTTTGCTCTCCCATGGATAAATTTTTAAGCAATATTTGATATAACTAAATAATATTTTATCGTTATAAAAGATTTGAAAAGAATATATGTCTGAAAGATTTATGAAAGCTCCCCATGGGAGATCCTTACTTAAGCTAGACTAACGCATTTATTGGGTCGGCTCGTCCGGATACTAGAGGCTCTCAGAGTATCTACGTGAAACAGTTTGTACTGTTTTTTGCTGAGTAAGACTTACCAGATATTTATGAAGTTATATCACATAAGCATTGATGTCAATGAAATGAGTCAGGTGGAAAGACTAAACACAATCAAATCGCGGTTACATATTGAGGACTTACTAAAACTCATTGCACGCACTAATTGGGCCTGCTACTCCGAAGTGATACCACGAGCTCATAGAATACTGAACATGAAATGGTAGTACTTGAAACGGTGTTTCTGATTTCACATAGTGACGATATCGCAGGCCCTTAAAACGCTGCTAATGTGGCGTAAAAAGCCGGCAACACAGTGAATGCGCGGACTGTGGTGCGGTTGTCCACGAGCAGTGATATTCTTTACTATATAGAAAACCTACCGGCCTTGTTGTGCGCAATACAATAAAGCTCGATAAGCTCGATACCAAAGCATAGTTAAACAGAAATTCAATCAAAAAAATAAAACCTTACTCATATACTATCAAATATATGATGGCCTATGAAAACTTCTTATTATTTTCTGTATCACCTCATTGTTTGTCGTTCCACAACAGAGCATTTAATAAGACATTTTGTGCCGCATACCAACACTGTGTACCAGCTACCAGTAAAACTTTCAAAAAACGAAACCACTTAGAAATCTTCAATTGAAGAGTATCTATCCGTAATATACCAGCAACAGCCGTGGCCTAGAGTCTAGAGGTGTCCATGGGCGGAGCACATATCTCAAGTGAGCTTCCAGTAGCTTTGGCTCCCAATTATCATAAAAAAATTCTTAACCTACAGATTCGTTTTTATAAATATAAAAATATTACAAATTGGCTTATAAAATTAAGGTTTCAGTATCAGAACATTAGCTTGTACGTAAGGCGATATTTCTCGAATCTTGGAAATTTTCTTCTACAAAAATAGTAAATATCAAATTGAGTAAATTGAAAAGCAATACAAACAAAACCGAACGAAAATCTGACGTTACCTTTTTCAAATAGACCCTTAGCAATATTGAATAGAGCGGGGTGGGAAGGTTCTAGCAAATATATACAGTATTTATTTTATAAAATCAAATACCTCTTGTCTTTCAAGAGATTTTCAAGAGATGTCTTCAGGGATTAAATTCGAATATATAACGAGCAAAATATGTGTACCGGAAGTTTAATGTATGGAAAGATAGGATAAGAGGTCCTCCGGCCATGGGCACCCCAAACACTTACAGAGCGACGGGCCCGTTCCTGACCTTTAAGAAATATTTACGTTCTCTTCATGAAGGTCACCAAGTCATATTGCTTTACTAGCATTGTTTACCCAGTATGGAAAAAGGCATGTTCTTACTTCATTCATTAAATCCTTTCTCTGGCTTAACTATACATGTTTATTTTATACCAAAAATACATACAATCGTAATAACTTAAGAATCATATGTATTAAGTTATAATAAAACTTATTTTTTGGTCTTAAACATAGGCAAAAATAATGTTGTAAAACAATTTTAAGTACCGCTATTGCAATTTTCAAAATTCTACAGTGATTTTTATAACACTGTAATCTTAAATATCGCTGCTATTTATTGCAATAATAAATCAGCGTAATACATATTGTTTATTTAGTAAAATAATTTAGACATATTTTATAATTCATAAATAAATGTATAATTTTTTTTTAAAATACATTTTAAGTTATCCATACGAGATTAATGTTACCCATACAGGGCTTGCAGCAAATCGACGAACAACTCCATCTATCCATACAAACGCATCTACCGAAGGTCAGCTCAGATCGCGTCGGAAGGCGGCCAAAATGCTGGTGGCTGTCGTCATCATGTTCGCTGTGTGCTACTTCCCCGTGCATCTCATATCTGTTCTAAGGTAAATATTTTATGTATACTCGAAATATATTATAGATTATTTCACGAAGGAACCGGGCTCCAATCTCAGTCTGAAGATAAAAATTATAACTTTTTCGGTCTTTATAAGGGCGTGTCTCTCGTGAAAGAGCCATGCTGAAGCATATACTAGCGTATTAATTAGGAACAAAAAGAGGTACAAACCAATACGACTTGTAGTCATCTTTGGTAAGCCATTCATATAAAAAGCATTAGTTACCCATCCTTTATTTGCTATATATTATAATAAAAATAAAAGTATTAATAGATTTAAAAAAGTATTAAAGTATATATTTAACTATAAATTGTTTAATATCACAAGCAATGTATGATACATTTTAATGGATTTCTCTGCATTTGCAATGCAAAAGCGGTCCGTGGAGAATGACGCTCGTTAAACCGGTGCGGTGTTTCGTTAGTGCAATTATCTTTTGTTTTTATCACGTGTTTTAACTGACGGGCATAGATCGTCACCTCGAACTCCCGACAATAGGCCAACGGATCGACTGTACGCTATTTCGTTAACGCCGAGACCCATTCTGATCTGTTGGTGCGTAAAAATTGTTACTCATTCCCGGGCACAAAAGCGCCCTAACCCGTACATACATTTAAGGATCCGGATGATTCAATTACAATAGCCAACACAAATATTCTAGCCTCCTGCGAGGCTAAAATCTAAATTAAATAATAGGATTATGTGCAGAAATTGAACTAAAAACCATCTTAACCGCAAAAGATGGCGTTGACCGTTCTTCTAAACCAGCTTTACACTAGTAAGAAATAATCCTGCCCTAGAGTTGAATTTTTCTCCTTCAACGACATGGGCTGAATCGTTTCATCGCCCATCGTTTAAGTTTTGCACGAGTTACCCTAACGCTAATCGCGGCAAAAACTAGTTTCTCAGCGAGCACACTAGCCCCGCCCACGTTAAGCTGTAAAGTAACAAAAACAAAGTAGTTACAAATACATGATTGACGAATGTCTAAAATATTTCATATTTGAAATCGTCGCACATGACTTGTAGTAGTTTAAATTAAATATACGTTCCTACTATATAAGCCAAAATGTCTAGATTGCTATTAAAACATGAATCACCAATAAAATGTTCCCTAAAATAAGAAAAAAAAAGTTATTAGTAAGTTGAAGTGGCTATGGGCTGGCCACATCATGGCCAGTGGCGACCGCGTACCGGAAAACGCAAAGTGGGACGTTCCGCTACGCGATGGAAAGACAATCTCACGAAGGTCGCGGGCAACCGCTGGACCCAGGTCGCTTAAGATCGCAACAGGTGGGCGTCCTTGGGGGCGGCCTATGTCCAGCAGTGAACTTGATAGGCTGATAATGAAAATAAGAAAAATATGAAATTAAGATACAAAACAATCCTATGAAAATAGTTTTTTGTTTAGTCATAATTCTTAAACAAATTGACTAACTTATATGGAATATTTTTCTGGCGTAGTGAAGCAGTAACTAAGTAATAAGATATCGCAGCAGCCAATAGACAACTACACATCCGCGCCTTGTTTATGTCTCCGATTTTTTAAAGCATTAAGCTTGGTAAAACTACACTAGAAATAGTACTCTATGTCACTGGTTATTCAATATATTAAAACCTTAACTGACTTATTTTCTTATAGGACTCAGAAAAATATTCAAATATGTGTTATCTCTCGGTTGTTATTCAAAGGACTCCACCAAATATTTGTCTTTGATCCCTAAATCGGGGTTGGTGAAAATAGCCTTTCAAATGTATATTGTAATTAGAATGTCTTTACCAGGCCTCAACTATGAATTTACTAATATAAATCTGATTAAATGAATCATTAATTCCATTTCAAATAACTATGTAGTAATTATTCATAAATTAATAAACAAAGCGAAATAAAATAATTCTATAATTATATTTCCTTATTTATTTTTCCATCATTTATACATTCTATTTTAAAATGAAATTATTTAAATATATTTATCCAATGAGGAATATTTTATTTAAATAAACCAATGAAATGACGGCTATTTTGCCTAAATGTTAATAAAAGGACAGAAACATAACAACCCAAATAATATTGGATTGTTATATTTCTGTAAAATGTAACAATCCAATATTATTTCTAAGAGCGAAAGACACTACAGTTCGTTACGACAGTTACAAGTCTCTAACTTAATAGTTTTAAAAGTGTACCATGAGGAGTATCGGGTTCGAAACCCGGTGCGGACCATTGGAATTTAATTTATAATTTATTCTGTCTCCGGAAGGACTTGACAGTGGCCGGGCGAGTGTCTTAATAGTGTCGTACTTGTGGGAGAGCCATATTGACGCACTAATTCGGTGGGCTCGTCCGAAGTGATACCACGAACATATAGAATACTCAGCGTGAAACGGTATTTGTACTGTATTTCGAAGAGTGAGTGAGGATATCGTAGACCCTTAAAAGCGTAATTAACCGGCAATGAACCAATGCGCAGACTGTGTCGCGGTTGTTCATGGGCGGCGGTGTTCTCTTCCGATATGGGAGACGCACCTGCTCCTTTTGCTTTTTATATAAAAACGGTGGCAAACGAGCAGAAGGCTCACCTAGGGCTAGTGGTCCTCCGCCCACGTACACCCTTAGGCCTTACAGAGCCGCGGGTGCGTTGCCGGCCAAATACTCCATAATAAAATAAAATAAAAATGTATATAAAAAATATACTTTCAGCACTCACATATCAGAATGCCTAACTAAGACAACATGTGTGCCTCAACCAAACGAATCTTAATATGTTGGAATATTTCAATCCCCCAGGGTGGCGTACGACGTTCAGCAGAGTGACATCACGACATGCATAGCACTCATCTCGCATGTGATGTGCTACGCCAACTCAGCTGTCAACCCGCTCATTTACAACTTCATGAGTGGTGAGTAAGCTAAAACTAAAACCTTCGCATTTCTGTGGTAAAACAGAAACATTATTAGTTTATTTGTCATTTTTATGAAAATCGCGAGGGAAACGTCAATTTTACACACGTGAAAAGCCATGCTGACACACTTAATGGACCGGTTTGCCAAGTTGTAAAGTGCTACCACGGGCTCACAGAACTCAGTGTGAAGTACTACTGTTGTGTTTTGCTGAGTGAGTGAGGATATTGGAAGCCCTTAAAATATCCAACTTAAACGGCGAAAAAATTCAAACCATCTCTCTGTGAAATCAATAGCCTACAGATATTTCTAAACCGTCGCATTGACTTGAGGATCTTCAAAAACCCGTGGGAAAGCCATGCTGACGCACTGATTGGGCCAGCTTGTCCGAAGTGTTACGGTCTCACAGAATACTAAGCGTGAAATGGTACTTGTACTGTGTTTCACAGAGTAGTTGAGGATATTGGGGGCCCTTGTAAATGCCGCATCAGCGGCGTAAAAAGCCGGCAACACAAACATACGCGTACTGTAACGCCGTTGTTCATAGGCGTCTGTTTTCTCTTACCATATAGTAGACCCACCTGCTTCGTTGTCCGCTATACTATAAAAAAAGACCGTTACTCTCTGGGAAATGCTGGCAACGCAATCGTGGCATAACTGGGGCTAAAGCTGTCCATTGTTGAAGAAACTCCGGATCATTTGCCTTGCGATTTTCATAAAAAATATAATAATAAATGTACAATTGTCATATTAATAATATATATTTATTATGGTTATATATAAATAAAATTAATGAAATTAAAACCTCTAAATTCTGTTCACAATAAAGCAAATTTTTATTTGCCTCAGCAAAAGGCATCGCTCGAGACATTTGTAAGTAATGTGTATTGTTTCACACTAATATTTTCGACAAATTTCCAATAAACTTTCACCCTTTTTACCTTTTATATTGTACCAAGAATTATTAAAAAAGATTTTAAAAAATTCACCTCCATGCAAATTAATATTAACACAGGAAGCTTTTGAGAGCTTCATAGCTGCGTGATTTATAAGTCTACCATGAAGCGAGAGGTATCGGGCTCGAATCTCGTTGTGGACAATTATAAATTATAATTTAATTTATATGACATGAATACTCAGCGTGAAATAGTGGTTATATTTGAAACGGTGCCTCTACTGTGTTTTGCTGAGTGAGTGAGGATATCAGACGCCTTTAAAGATGCTTAAGTGGTGTAAAAAGCCGGCAACACAACCAATGCGCGGACTGTGGCGCGGTTGTCTATGGGTGGCGTTGTTCTCTTACCCTATAGGAGACCCACCTGCTCTGTTACCCGCTATATCATAAAAATAAAGCTGGTACTTTCTTTTAACTTGTTTTTTACTATAATTTATTGTGAATAGGGGAACGGCGCAAGCGTGTCTTTTTTATGGCAAGAGATCACCATGGCTCATGAACTAATACTCCATATTTCGCGGTTTATTTGTGTTGCTGGCTTTTCGCCACATGCGCAGTATAATTTCAAGGAAGATTTTCATAGAGACCCACCTGCTCCGTTACCTGCTATACAGTTTAAAAAGGTATCATATTGCATGCACTATTTTAAGCTGGTATTCTGAGAGCACATGGTATCACTCCTTATGAGAAGGCCCAATTAATGCATGGGCATTTCTCTGTGTAAAATTTCATTAAAAGTCTTGAAAATGTGGTACCAGTTTATAATATTAACTTGGGATACTGGAAACATTTTGAAATGCCAAAGGCTATGTGTAATTAAATTTGCATAATGCAAGATATTCAGTATGAATATGAAAATTTTATGAAATCTGATTGAAATTAATTCTTTTAATGTGTTTACTTTAAATTTATTAACTGTTTAATTTATATTCTCTTTATATGACTTTAAATGATACAATTTCCGAAGGTTTTTTTATCTTCTACATAAAAATAACGAGCTTCATGTAATACTAGTGGATTCAGAAGACGCTAGCGCGCAAGCGCTGGGTGTCCATGGGCGGAGCATCGCGTACCCTAGATGATCCTGCTCGTTTACCACCATTTGTATTAAAAAAATACCAATTTTCCAATTTTTCGGGTCAAATTTAAAAAGTAAACTAACATTGAATTCAAAGTGGTTTTTCTTTACATATACATAAGTTGTAATTTGAAGATAATCCAACTAATTAGTTAGCAATACTATCTTAAATCTCGTTTTGTGTAAGATTTCCTTTTGTTTTCTTAGACAAAGAACGATCGGATATAACGCTCATTCGCATTTACAGAATTTCTTTTAATTCTGGTTTTATCCGGATTAAACCGATTATCAATTATATTACATCAAGAAGGCTAAACCATTATTACTTTAGTATAATATGCATTTTAGACAGCTATACTTACCGAATATTTAACAACCGTAGTATTTTTTTATTCTATAGCGGACAACAGAGCAGGTGCGTCTCTTATATTGTAAGAGAACACCGCCGCCCATGGACAACCGCGCAATACTCTGGGCATTGGTTGTTTTGCCGGCTTTTTACGCCGCCTAATCCGATATCCTCACTCACTTAGCGATACATAGTTGAAGTACTGTTTCAAGTAAAAATACCATTTCACGTTAAGTATTCTGTGAGTCCGTTGTATCACTTCATACGCACCGGCGCAATTAGTGCGTCAGCTTTTGTTTTAGTATGCCTCTCCCACGGGTTCGACATTATAAAGACACTCGCCGGGCCACTGTCAAGCCAATACAAAGACCGAATAAATTATAAATTAAATTATAACTGTCCAGACTGGGTTTCGAAGCCAATACCTCTGGCTTTATGTTAGACATATAACACCACATTGCTACGAGGCTCTCGGAACGATCTATGATATGAATTTATTGATTTACGGGGATCATACTCTGCGAAATAATTAATGGAGAGATATTGAAAAGTTATTTATAGATCAATAGTATACCACCTTAGGTTTGCACTGCTAACAGCAGTGTTAACTGCAGCATTAACTGTATTCAGAAATTTCTAGTAAATCATAATGTTGCGTGTTGGTAATGTGCACTTTGTACATCTGGTATACCTTGCATCGCGTTGCGTTTTAATATGTTTCTTCCGTTACCCGTGGTTAAGCCACGGTGACGCACTAATTGGCCCAGGTCTTCCAGGGTGATACCACGAGCACAGATTACCTTACATAATATTTTATTATAGCTTTCTGCTAATAATAAAATTGATATTCAGACCAAAACTAACTTGTCCATGGGCGGTGAGTTCTCAACATCAGAGGTCTACCTCATTGTCCGTTATAAGTTAAACTTTACTACAATAATAAATATAGATCAATAGGCTTGAGCCTGATGGTTCTGTCATACAGACTGGTACGGACTCTAGGACTTAAAATTTTCGACATGTTTTAGAGCAATTTATTAGTCATGTTTATAAGATTTGTTAGTGTTATAATTTTAGTATGAATTATTACTTTGTGAGAGAAAATAAAAGATAAAAACTGCATTTCTTATTTCGATGTTTTTAAAATTAAAAGAGCTTTCAAATGTTCCAACAGTTAGGTGACGAGTTCATAGCTTTACAAAAATAAGTCACGTGTCATCAAAACTTGAACGTTCACAAACTTTCGTCCACTAGGAAATTTTCTTCAAAATTACTTTTCACCTCCAAGCAAAATGATGGGAGTTATAAAAGCTAAAAGTTATCATTTGACTGAACTTAGTCGAAGGGTAATAAAGTTTTCGATCCAACCTTAAGGAATCCAAAAAGATCATATACCCATATAATATACACATATATTTATTATTATTAACATATTAATTTTGTGTATTAATTTCTAATGTGAAGTTCAAAAAACAAAAAGTTATAAAAGTTATATATCATTTTATTCGTCTGATTATTTTTATTTACATTGACTTTAAATTCTATTTTTATGGCAGATAACGGAGCAGGCGGGTGTGTGCGGCTCTTTGGTAAGAGATCTCTGCCGCCCATGGCTGGATGCCCCACTATACTTGCATTGGTTTTGTTGCCGGATATTTACACCACTTAAACAGTATAATTTCAATGGCCTGCGATACCATAATTCGCCTAGCGAAACACAGTACTAGTACTGTTTCACGCTCGTGTTCTGTGAGTATGTATCATTTTGAACGAGCCGATCCAATAAGTGCGTCAGCATGGCTTTCCCTCAGGTGTCACGCTGTTAAAAATCTCGCGTTGCCACTGTAAATCCCTTACAAAGGCCGAATAAATTATAACTATTTTATTGGGACCGAGGATCGAACCCGATACCACTCGCTCCGTTCTAGGCTTATAAGATCGCTTAGCTATGAGGTTTTAAAAAGACTTACAAGTTTTAAAACAGCTTCATAATCACCAGACTATTAAGTCTACTGATGGACATAGGCCTCCCCCAGACGCTCAACTATTGCGATCTTGAGCGATCTAGATCCAGCGGTTGCCCGCGACCTTTATGAGATTTTTAAATTGTCCATGTGAAATATCTAAATATTAAAAATAAAATTAAAGAGTAGATTAACTTAGAAACGGATAAACACTGATTATATAAAAAATGAAGTCAAACAAGCCATAGTCTATGCCATGCGCAGCTGGTATTCAATGAAGATAGATTTAATACTTGATTCAATTTAGCTCAAAGAGATCTTTTATATCACTATTTTCAGTTCGCTTAGCAATTTAGCAATTTTAAACTCATTAACAATACTGATATACAAGTACAAATAGATAAAATCATTAAATAACTAAACAATATAGAAGAAAATTGAAAATTTTAGAATTTTTAGTGTATATAATTTTATAATTTGATAGAAAATTTTATTACTTATATGCTTTATACATACACAAAAATTCTATTCTTAATTTTTCTAAATTAATCTTTATTTATTTTTATAACTTAGTTTTGGATTTTTTTTTCTATATATATAATATAGATTTTAAAATTAAGTTCAGGGTGTGAAAATATACTTCCATTTGTATTCTGAAAATAAAGTAAGTAAATTATATTGATTGAATAGGTGCAATAATAAAACCTCCGAATCTCTAAAATAAAGATTTTATTTAATATAACATAATTTTTTATCACTTTGTTCATATTTGACAATCACAGCGCAAAACGCGACAAAGTTCGCTTTTATGAAAACTCATTTATAAATCTATATTATAAGAAATATTATCGATATATTTCAAAATTCTGACACATTAAATTTTAACAATAATTATCTTAAATTGCCTTTTCTAATTCTTGCAATTATTCTTAATAGTCTAATATCCATAGAGAATAAACTAAATTTATTTATTGAATCATTGACTGCGTCTATTGGTAATAGACTATAAATAAAAGACACAGAGTACTCACATCACGATTTCTCTGATACACGTCACAGAAATATTTTGCTTGCAGGTTTCCCGGGCTTTTCAGGTTAGTCAGTGATTTAATTTCTCACACAAGGAAACCGCATGCACTTAATAATTTTGTTATGTACATTTTATAGCACCATTTTTTTCTACACCTAAGTACAATATTGATCGATACTTATCTGTTAATACAGTGAATCGGATTTTACAATGTGAACCTATGGGCTGTCATTCGTGGAATGAATCTGGGATGTTTTATAATATTTTATTATCTATGATCGAATTAAAATTCTATTTCTGTTTTGATATTTGTTTCTTTATAAATCTAGTATTGTTGCTTCTTCCCCTTGGCTCTAGAATAAGCTCTTAAACAAAAATACTAAATTTTACTTTTGTCTTGAACTTTTAAAACACAAATACTTCTTTTTCTAATTTTAAATTTGTATATATATAATTTAGTAATTTATATTCAATTTATTTTAATTTTTTAATAATATTTATTCATTTCATTCATTAAATTTGTATATACGGAAAATCAAACAAATAAAATAATCCTAGATTCATTCGCTAAACAGAGAACCCTGCTTTTGGCAACGTCAAACAACCGTCAATTGCCAAGTTGCATATTTTAAATTATCAACACAAAACGTCAATATGACAACAAGTTCTGTGCTAAAAATTTTCCTTTTAATCTTACAAGTCTTGTCAAACAATAAACTTGTTGCGGAGAAATCCCTGAACTAATTATTACAAGAACGGATTCACTGTCGGCTCTACCTGACTTTTCTAGGTATACCTAGTTAGATTAAAGTTATACTTATAATTTTTAATATAAAGCGAATACGTTTTTCCCCGAACATTGACTGCCAAACTATGAATCTTATATTAAATAAGTTTTTAGTACAGAACTTCTCAAGCACACCTCAAGAAACTATCATTCAATTTCCCCTTGTTTCAGGTAAGTTCAGACGCGAGTTTCACCGTTCCTATTTCAAATGTTGCTGTTGCGTCCCGCCACCCGAACAGAATGCATCTTTCGCTCCCATCGGCAGCTCACGGACCGGCACAACAAGAACTGTTGTACGAAGGAACGACTCTTGCGCGAGCTATCGCCTCACACATCTCTCACCATCGAACAACATTCACCGCGATCTGCGAAATACGAACACTTCGTTCATTGAACACGTGAACGGTAATCGGAGATTGAAAGTACGAGATGACTCAATTAGCGAATCGGCTCGGTTCACACTCTCAACGGATGTAAGGGAATGACAGAACATGAAAACCGAATTTCGAGAATGCGACTGTTTTAAAGACAGAGAGAGGTACAGCGACACATACACAGACTACCGTGGTTCAGATTTAACTGAAACGGAAGGTAAGTTTAAATTTAACCGCAGTTTAAATAATCGGAGAACCGGTGATACCATGTTTTAAATGCTAAATACTATTAGACCTAGCAGACGTTGCTCTACGCCACACACAATTATGAACCCATAACAGTCATTGGAATAGCCCACCCCAGAAACGGATATACTAAAAACATTATCCATCCATTATTATTTTTGAATAAAAAATATATGTTACTACCAAAATGTCGGCTACCTACAAAACAAATTTTATAAAAATCTATCCAGCCCTTCTTGAGTTTTAAAGGGTGTAAAACCATAATTATTGTCTATATAGCTCTGAATACAAAACAAAGTATGTATGTGTAAAAAAAGGTTCTAACTGTACCATATTTATATACGTTTGAATATTTACTTTCGGTAAGAAATTTATTTTGAATATATTGTAAATAATTCAGTTTGTGATCTTCGTTGTGTGCTATAAACCCATAGATTTTTTATTATATAGAGGACAACAGAGCAGGTTATATGGTAAGAGAACACCGCTGCCCATGAACAAACACGCCACAGCCCGCGCATGGTTGTCTTCAGCTACCGATACCCTCACTCACTCTGCGAAACACAGGGTACTATATCAGTTGGTAACTATATTAGTGACTACCCGCTTATCAGATGTTTTAAAAAGTTACACTCCTTTTTATATGGGTAGTCTGATCACCACATATAATCCAAAATATCAGCTACTTCCATACTAAATTTCATCAAAATATCTTTATCCATTACTGAATTACATAGTTTCACATATTTCAGTGATATTCAAACAATATAATTGGATTTAATATACAATTTAGTTTTGACACACATAGATACATTAGATCTATAAAAAATAACTATGAACCTATATTGAACATCATTATTAAAAGTATAAAAATCTTTTATTAATATAAAATAGTTAAATAAATATATTATTACTATAAAATAGTTTACATTCTTAAACTAAGTATTTAAAAAAAATTGTAAATAATAATAAGTTTGTAAATATAAAAATTAAGTTATTTAAAACCACCAATTACAGTAGAACCTCTATATGTCCAACGAAAGCGAGGTTCTATTGTATTTATATACTTTGCTTAAATCCGATCTGTCTTCTGTTCTGAGTCTTTTGTAATAAATGAATATTATCGTGTATTATTGCGTGTAATATTTAAGAGATCAAGTCAAACCATTATATAAATTAATTATATGTTTAGCTGAATAATTTCCCACATAAGGGAAAAGCATTCAATGTATTGTGGAAAATAGCATCTTTACCTATTCAATATTGTTAAAAGTGTCATAAACTATGACCTTACTCCTTACTCCTTACTGACAGACCATACTCCTTAACTGTACGTTTTTTAATATTATTATGGTATAGCAGACAACGGCGCAGGTGGGTCTCCTCGTATATGGTAAAAGAACGTCGCCGACTATGTGCAGCTGTGCGCCACTGTCCGCGCTTTGGTTTTTGCCGGCTTTTTACGGCACTTAACCGGCATAATTTCAAGGTACTCCGATATCCTCATTCACTCAGCAAAAAACAGTAACAGCCCGTAGCATTAGTTAGGACGAGCTGGCCTAATTTGCGCGTCAGCATATGTTACAGCATGGCTCTCCCACGTGTGAAAATTTATATTTATAATTTTCTATTATTACTTAAATTGCGCAGCAAATACATTTCAAAGTCGTAAATATGTAATGAAACTCCAGTGTTCATAAGGGAAATGTTTATTAAGCATTATTGTTCATTATAATTGAGTTCTTTATTACACTTTGCAATAAAACATAATATGCATAAAAAGATGCGATAAAAGTTTTTATGTAGGAATACTAGAACACTGGCTTTTTATTGTATAACGGGTAGCAGAGCAGGCGGTTCTCTTTTTAGTAAGAGATTAACGCCGCCCATGGTTAGAATCCGATGCCTTCACCCACTCAGCAAAACGCCGTACAAATATTATTTCATGCGGATATTGAGTTAAACACTTGTCTCTTTATTCAATCTAGCGAGTATCGGAACAGACGGTCTGTTTTATAGTTTGGGATAATCACCGCACACGGACAAGCGTGCCATAATTCGAGCGTTAGTTGTGCTGCTGGCTTTTTACGCCGCTTGAACGATATAATTTAAAGGACCTCCGATATCCACAGTCACTCAGTGAAACACAGTAGAAATACTATATCACGCTGTTCTGTAAGTCCGTGGTATCTTTTTAGACGAGCCAGTCTAATTAATGAGTCGGTATTGTGAATTTTGGGGTTAAAGAAAAGAAAACCTCAGAATTTTTAAAAAATAAAACTAAATTTTTTATTTAATTTTGTCAGTGTATGTATTTGTGTGCGTTGTAATTGTCAAACGAATTAACTTGTTACCCATACTAGTTTCCACTCAGGCAAATAGATCATAATATGTCAAGATTCAAGACAACCAATCTGCAACTAAACTGATTATCCAATATTCACCCACATAGATGTAATGTTCATATGTCATTTGTTATGATATAACATATTTTTTATGTAACAGGGAGAGCTCATATGGTACAAGATCCCCGCAGCTCATGGACAATCGCGTCTCAACGCTGATAATTTCTATAATTTTACATGTGAAAACAAGAAAATAGACCTTAAATAGTAGGAGCATTATAATTGTATTTCTTTTAAAGTAATCATTATAAGCTCTATTCTTATGGAATTAGGGTTAGTTTTGAGTTTACGGGTTCTACAATCACATTAATAGTGAAAACTATAAAGTTATAAAACAAAATAATAAGAATATATGATTTGCGTGTTTAAATAAATTAATTTTGATGGCGTGATTCAAAGTCATACACCTCTTGATTTATCAAAGTCATATTTTATTATTTTAACTAACCGTTGGAAACATGTATATAGTACAGTGATATTTGAAGCAAGGGCGGGCCGCCCAGCACTTTATATTAAATCAAAACCCTCGAACGCATAAATCTAGATTTTAGGAGCTCACAAGGTTTTCTGCTTAAACTGTTTCCCTTGATAAATGTCTTTTTGTTAACCGACCCTTAGAATCAGTAAAGAGGTTATTAATTCGAGATTGTTTTTTTGTTTTTTCTGCGTTGTTTCATCCTATTTTAGTGTTTTTTATAACATAAACGGACCTAGTGGGTCTCCTATATATTAAGACGCAGGTATTTGTTGTGTTGCCGTATTTTTACGCCGCTTAAGCGGCAATTTTTAAGAGCCTCCGTTATCCTCACTCACTCTGCGAAATACAGCACAAATACCGTTTCACGCTAAGTATTCCGTGAGTCCATGGTATCACTTCGGGCGAACTGGCTTAAAAATGCCGCTTAAAGTGGCGTAAAAAGCCGGAAACACAACCAATGCGCTGAGTGTGGCTCGGTTGCCCATGGTGAGTTATTTTACCATATAGGAGACCCACCTGCTCCGTTGTCAGCTAATACGACTATAAAAAATATAAATAAATACAAAATGTTCATTTTTACGTCCGACTTCTATACTCTTAAAATGATACAATATTGAGATACACGTCATAAATTGAACTCTGTTAGAAGGACACCACAATGATATATGATTCAAGACAGGTCAATTTACAGGACATTTAGTTTATAATACAGTTTTACACAATAGTAAATATATTTTCAGAGAGCCCTCTTTTATAAGTTAATATCTTAACACTAATTTTGCTTTTTAATTTGGAATAATACTGTTGAAAGCTTACCTCAATAACACAAATGATATTTTATTTTATATTACCTAAACACGGCATAAATTATTACAGCCCATAACAATAAAAGGTATAAATATAAAGGTTTTATAAAGAAAGCTTTTTATTTTTTATCATCATCATCATCATCATTTCATCCGTAAGACGTCCACTGATGGACATAGGCCTCCCCCCTGGAGTTCCATGAATACCTGTCAGAGGCGACCTGTATCCAGCGTCTTCCGGCGACCTTTATAAGATCGTCTGTCCACCTTGCAGGTGGACTTCCCACGCGGCATTTGATTTTTAAATAAAATAAATTATTGTTACGTAACTATAATAGTTAAGCAGTTTACTTTTGTCATAGCTTTTGGAGATAAGCGTATGTTCTACAAAGTCATGGTGCATTATTTTATTTTATAAGTAGCGTATAGCGAAGCGCATGCGATATAAGGATTTTTTAGGTAATTTACAACTTGGGTTACGATTAATTTAATATATATAAATAACCTTAAATAACCTTACTTGTGGATGATAAAATTCAGCGGTAGGTATCAATCCAAACAGTTTTTCAGAACATTTTATGCCTGAAGATTTTAGCCTGTCTTTATTAAACTATAATATCTAAATAGATATATATTATAGTTTAATAAAGACAGGCTGACGCACAGATTGGGGTGGCTCTTTTAACATGATACCACGTGCTCACAGAATACTCAGCGTGAAACGGTACTTGTACTGTATTTCAATACGTAAGTGAGGCTATCGGAGGCCCTTAATAATGTCGCTTAAGCGGTATCAAAAACCGGAAACATAGAAAGCGAGGATTGATTCGCGATTGTCTATGGGCGGCGGTGTTCTCTTACCATATAGGAGACCCACCTGCTTCGTATTTCGCTATGCCATAAAAAACCAAGAGTGAAAATTCAAAAACTATTTTATATCATTTTCATAACTAAATAAACTCATTACTCATATTAATAAGTTCAAAAGACTTGAAATTAGCATTATGTGAAACTTTACTAGATGCAACGTTCTGTATTTACCCGACGAGTTCCTTTGT
>DWCF01001451.1:0-30614 GCA_018230265.1 Delias oraia | reverse complement strand
TATATATACTTCCAAATAAAACAAACTATTTTATTAATCAATGTGCCTACTGACAGAATCTAAATGTTTTAATTTATGATCATCTAGATTTGGCCTAGCCTCATATGTACAAATGGTGACACCATGCTTGTGACCAGGCATCCATTCCCCTTTAAGTCCAATGTAATAAATCTTAGTACTTTCAGCACCAAAATTAGTGGGAAAGTGCATTGTCAAATGAGAGACTGACGAGAAAGTGACTATTCTGGAAAAATATAAAAATTTAAGAAAACATTTCTGGAAAGAAAAATATAACTTTAAAGGACACATACTTAGGTGCATATTCTAATATTCCTTCACTGTCCTTCTGCAGTTCAAATTCTTCATCGGCCTCCATTGACACATCATCAAAACTCATATTAGGCTTATTTTTGTACCTTATAAAAAATATAAAAGAATATTTGTTTTATTGGAGTACATAACTGAGTTTATGGTGCTAAGTGAATTATGCATCAAATTTGAGAGCCTCGTAGTTGTGGTTTAATATATTTACCATGAAACGAGATGTATCGGGTTCGAATCCCGGTCAGGATAATTATAAATTAAATTTATAATTTGTTCGGTCTCTTGAAGGGCTTGACAATGGTCGGGCACATGTCTTAATACTGTCACACCCATGGGAGAACCATGCTGACTCAGTAATTGAGCTGGATCATCCGAAGTGATACCATGGGTTCACAGAATATTCAGCGTGAAACAATACTTGTACTATGTTTCGCAGAGTGAGAGAGTATATGGGAGGCCTTTAAAAAGTGCTTAATCAGTGTAAAAAAGGCAATACATAGGAGACCCAACTGCTCCATTTTCCGCTATAGAATTATAAAAGAACTCACTAGATAATTTCTGAATTCACCGACACTAGGGCCTGCTCGAGCGGAAACCCGGATTTCGAATAAAAGTCGAAAATGCTGGAGAAAGTACTCACATTCTTAACTTAGATGGATGTGCGTCTGTGTCTTCTGAGGCTACAATAAGACCTTTTAGTTTGACATTTCCTGTGAATGGTATGTTAAAGAGCAATTCTTCATCTGCATCACTTTCAACAAACTGTAAAGATTTTGGTAGATGCCAGAAGGTGTAACAAATGAATTTTTAAAAATACACAACTGACCAATAGAAACAATTAAGTGGCATTTTTATTTAACATTTTGTGTGTATTTCATTTATTACGATTTAATATGTACTTTATTATATTTTGTAAGAAAGCAAAATAATTCTTTAAATTTAATATATTTACATTTTATATAATTATGAAATGAAATATGTTCCAACAAGATTTTATTTAAAATAGACAAAAGTTACCTCAATTCTATCCAATCTGTTTTCCCAGCACCATCAATAGTTTCATTTAAACACTGAAGATTGTCTTTGTCAATTTTAGCATAGAGATTGTATTGTAAACCAAGTTCTGAAGGATTGCTATGATCATGATCATGCTCCCCGTGACAATGACTATGCGGCATTTTATCAAATGTAAAAAGCTAATTTTTCCTTTTCAAGGAGATATTTTTGTCTAGAATAGTGCGCGCGTTAAAAAACAATATATTTTTATACACTCTAATTTCTTATAGGCTTTCCGCTTTTACTTTTAACTTTCAGCTATTCATGACATAACTATACATGATGACAGCTTACCTTCACAATATAAAAAAATGCTGTAGTCTATGACTAGACTAGGTTATTGTGTATATTTGAGATCGATGCAAGTCTTCGTTCAAACATTTAGATATTTAAATTTTAACAAAATCAATATCTTTTTTTGAATTCTGCAACATTTTCAATAAAAAAAATGCTTTAACTACATACAGTAAAACCTAAAGACATGCCAATGGCTCCAATGCGTGTAGACCGCCCTATACCATCCTTAATATATAATGAATATAAGCACTTTTACTTAAAACATCAATGCATTCAGGATAGCTATTTAATAATGAAAAGCAATGAATAAACTAACATGTATTTGGACACATTTCTTAAAAAAATTTATTGTTGTTTGGCTAAAGGGGCCTAGACATCAAAGGTAGGGTTGCCAGCCGTGAAACAAGCGGCAGAGGTTAGCGCGATCTGTGGCGCGATGGAGGAGCGCAGCCACTTGCCCGCGCACCGAGACGCCGCCAGGCCCGCCTTCCGCGCCGCTCACTTTGCTCAGCACGCCGAGCAGCGCCCGCTCCGCCAAGCCACCGCCCGACGCGCTCTCCACGCCCGACACGTCTGCCAGCGAATTAAGCATTTCTCACTTTTATTGGGTTTTAAGTTTAAATTTAATTTTTCGGAACTTACTCTGATTCTTCACGGCATTGGATGTAATCCAAAGGTATAACGGGTCGCACAGAAGCACCTCCAGTATCGTCAGCAACGTTTCCTGGTTGTCACGAAGCAGCTGTAATGTCTTCTCACAGCATCTAAACAACATTTACCAGATAAGAGACACCCCCCAACGATAATGAAGTATGCACTACTGAGAACTGTTTCTTCGTCCGATGAACCCGAGCCGAGCCCATTCCTACTGGATACTGTATTTGTTACGGTAATAATTAATTGAGAGCTCTTGTGCAGGTCGTTTTCTTTAGAGGATCGATCTTGCTAACACTTAGTTAATACAATAAAGTGAAAACCTTCTGAATATGCCCTCGACGCCCGAGCAGCCGAATGCCGCAACGATGTCTTGGGTCAGTCGGAAGGGGACAGTCTCCGGCGTTGGTAAGGTCTTGCCTTGGTCGAATGCAATGCCTGAATCAATTTATAGAAAGATAATTGCAAATTAGGTTTATCTCTGTTTAGGTTGGTTTATCTGTTAATTGGTCAAGGGAAGAATTGGCAGTTTCAACTATTACGCAGAGCACTCACCAAAATCAATGTGGATGACTTCAGCAGTCTTTTTGTCGATGAGTATATTTTGCACGTGGCGGTCGCCCAGCCCCATCACGTAGCCGACCATCGAGGATGTCGCCACACTGAAATTTATCACATTCCTCACCTTCTTGCACGTCTTCTTGGACGTCGAAGGACGTCCGCGAACCAATCCTACAATGAGTAATGAAATAAAATTTCACTTGACTTGAAAAAATCCGTCATTGTCTTGTCTGGTTCGACGATTCATTGCCACTTGTTGCATACTCGAACTAGTTGTGACTTTTCAATTCTGCTGTACTCCGCATTTAGTACCTATCACCGACTATCGTAATTGAATAGAATACGCCAATTCGTGCGCCAGCATATGCGACACCCACGCTCTTCAACGCGGATGACAATCTCAAAACACTCGCCCGATCACTAAAGCAACTCTATTAAAAGATCGAACACTGTTAATAGATGCCTTACGCCGTGTAAGCCCGGTAAGCCCGGGGCTCTCGTGCGCTGTGGGATTGTTACTTGCTTACAAGGTCCGTTGGAATACCTTCTGGTGTAGGCCAGCCTACGCTCGTACCAGGTGACCGGGTCGAGGTAATTCTCGGTGAAAAAATAGTGGAAGACGGGCTTAAACACGCGCAGTATTTCGTTGAACACCGCCAACTTGTGCATGTTTGACACTTTGTTCTCCTGACACGCCTTCATCCTGCCTCTGGCGACATTAGGAGATATGTCCTGAAACATAGCCAGCATTCACCACGCACTACTGCAAAGCAGTTGGCTGTGGCAATATTTCTAACATAATAATGCATTCCAATCAAACAACAAACATCTGCCATAGAAGATGGTTTTAACCGTGGCCATAGGCGTCCATCATACCGCAGAGTACTGGTATCACTTCGGACGAACCCGCCCAAATAATGCGTCAGCATTGCTTTCTCGCAGGTTCTAGACAGCGTTAAGACATTCGGTCGGACAACATGATCAAGCCCTTCCAAAGGCCGAATAAATAGTAAATTTTTATTTGGATCGAAGATTGAACCCGATAACTTTTAGCTCAAACATTTCGAAGAAATAGAAACAAATTCAGTCGTGTGGCTAGATCGCAGAAGCGCGCGCAGAACCGAATTGTTTCCTTCCCTGATATGTACATGGAAAGGCGCAAGGAGAAACTTGCCTGCGGCCGGCGGCGCTGATGCGCGTGCGCCAAGTAGGTGCCGAGAGGCGTGGTGCCCGCGCACCACTGCAGCACGCCCGCACGCCGCGACAGCGCCACCACCTGCCACAGCGTCTGTCATCAGACTCAGTGAAGTATGATGATGTTTTATTAGAATGCAATAATACGAATTTCCAATAGGATCCCAAAAACGTTCAAAATCTTTCTGTAAATAAATATTTTTTTTGTTGTTTTTTCTTTTAATTTTTGTTGTTTTGCTATATCACAAAAAATGTGATAAAGCTTACTATAGTGCCAATGATTTTGTAGTAAATGATGTCACGCCTTGGGAATAAAGTATTCATGCCCGGCATTCTCAGAGATCATTTTTTGTTATATTTTGAGTATCTCATGGAAGCAAAAAACGACACCCACTGAATTTATTTCGCCGATTTTCCTTAATGTGCTCAGCTTGGAGCCGATGCTAGACTCATTTTGACGTTCAACGAGCTGCATTTTGTATTTATGTTCAGTAAAAATATTTAATTAAATTTCTCCTACAAGCCAACTGTCTGGCACATTAGCTCCCTTTGTTTGTGGATGTCCGCTGCACTTAACCTCTTACTACTTGTACGTATACGCTCCACTGCCGAATGTCAGTGTACCAAAGCTTGTTAAGACATCGCAAACAAACAAAATGCAGCCTATTCTTTTGAAGGGTCCATCTCGGACGTGGGCGTGTTCGCGAATGGCTGCACTTCACTCTTCAGTTGCTTCGATTAGAGACGTTGAATGGCCATAGCTCGAGAAAGATCAAACAGCGATATGGAAGCTCATCGGTCACCTTATAAGTACGTATGAGTAGTTTGTTGTGATAGGTGATGGGGTTTTTCTCGAGGAGTGTGTTCACGATGGTGAAGACCTGCTGCATCACCGCGTCCTGCCTCATGTCATCCTCACCCTGAAGACAGACTCTCATTACAATTTACGTCTTTAGACTTTTTAAGGATAGAAAGGTGATGATCAGGTCGCGTGAAGCCAGGATAGCAGAGAACACACTCGCGCAGAGTATAACTCTTAATGTTAACAAGGAAAAGCATTGACAAGGTTGGGAAAAGCTACGTGGCCTCATTGAATATCCGTACAAGGCATTAGCTTCTTTTTAACTTATATTTGAGGCAACAGAAAGAAGGTGAAATATATAAATACAATTAAATTATGAAAGGATTTCCAAGTTCCGAATACCCACACCCACAAGCAATTTATCTAAACGCCATTCGACTTGAACCGAAACCTTTTGAAAAGCACTGCTCCGCTTTGAACACTGCTCTCAGAGTTGAACAACGTTTATAAGTAGGAATTAAAGAGAGAATAAGTTCAACGGTCGAGCACCTTGATAAGGAGAATCCTTTTGTGTCCATCCGAGCTTCGGCAGTTTATCTTCTTTGGGAAGTTGATTCCGCCGACCATTTCGTAACAATTCTCAAAGCCGGAAAACCCTATGATTTTCATTGAATCGATTAAAACACTGTACAATGGAAGAGGTTATGCAGGTTCGAATGCCTTCGCTTTGTTCAGCCAAAGCACTTTAGTTTCGGCGCGTCTAACAGTCTTAGTAACGAGTGTTGCTCACTGCTGATGTTAGTGTAGTCCGAGTTGCGCTTAAGAGGGATGGTGTCCGTGGGCACCGGGATGCTGTCCAGGCAGCCGATGCTGTAAATGGGCTCCTCCTTGGGGATCGGCAGGGACTTGCCTATCTCCTTTGAGGCCGGAGAAAAGTACGCAAAACTGATTATGGCTGAAATTGAATACAATCGTTCGAATTACGATAATTTCAACAATCTTGTTGACAACAATCTTGGTAGTGGGTATTTTGGTAAGAACAAGCATCGTACCGATACGATTAAATCATCCAGCCATACCGTCACACAGTTGCTCCATCTGCGCGATGACAGCGGCCATGCCGGGATCGGCCCTCGCCAGGCGCGCCACCAGCAACGCCGCGGTCGCCACCCTCGGCTCGGCGGGGCTGCTCATCTGGTCAACGCTCTCCTTGCCGTACCGCCGGTCTCGCTCAGAGTTCTTCAGATTGAAGAGAATGGGCAACGTGTGGTGCGGGTGCTCTTTTGCGCAGCGTACTGAACATTTTCAATATTCATTATGAGATTCTATACGTTGCAATAAATATCAGTCACAGATCGGTACGTTAATTTATTAGGCATAGCAGACCGAGGGAATACCATCTCTCTTTGGCAGCTTAAAACGTGTGCGCTGAAAGGCTTGACATACGTATAATCTCGTGGAGATGGCGTGCGAAGGGCGAGTCCTCGGCGCCGAGGTGCGGCACGAGCTGCGGCAGCACGGGCACGTACTTGCGCGAGGGCACCGCCTGCAGGGCCTTGGACAGCTCGGCGCCGCTCAGGCTCTCTGTCTTGTTGGCGAGCCAGAGCGAAATCACGCGGAACACCGACAGGTCGTTGTCGTCGCTCTCTCGCAGCGACAGCAGGTAGTATCTGCGCGATCGCATCACTACTATACATATATCTATGTATATGTATATCTATGTATGTGTATTTTCTTCAGTTTGTCTTTGACGGATGACAAGTGTACGTGTTTAGTTATTTTGGAATTAATAAATTATATTATCAAAGCATTTGAAGTGAAGCCCTTAAATGTTGTTTGTTTTTTTTACAGAGCAATTTAAATAATTTTATACATCATTATGATAATGAAAAAAACGGCACTCACACCATTCGAATCATTTGAAAGCAACGCGTTATCAAGGAATAGTAGAAAGCAAGGAACGAGCACGACAAAGAGACACGTGGGAAGCGTACCGCAATGCCAAGTGGAGGAAGGTGTTCAGCTCGGCGCGCGTGCTGGCGATCTCGGCCTCGTCCATCTGCCGGAAGGCGTTGTTCGCCAGCAGCGCCTTCTTCTCGTCCCTGCGAACACCACGCCGCCGATATCATTAGCCGACGCGCTCTGGCCGTGGCAGCCTGACACACATTTTGGTGTTGGTCGACAGCACCAAGAGGCTTTCACGAGGCATTCCTTATTCCCGTTAAGCGAGCTGCTGCCTGCCGTCTCACCGGACAATTATGTACTTGTGCCATCTATGTTGGGTTTATATGCGAGTAGGATTGTAGTAATAAATCGCTTCCATTCAAGCCTAATTGAGTGTCACTTTTACTGTGCATTTTACATCTTTCAGATTTCCATCGGCAAGGCGGACAAAGCGAGCGCGGCTCTTCCACCGCCTTCACCCAGGTCAACGATTCCAACCTATTTCAGCCACGGAATTCTAGGAATTCACGGACAAATATAATACGGACCCCTTAGTAAAATAAACAGAAAAAGTCAGATTAAGTATTTATATTCGTTATTATTAGCATTTATGACACAGAGATAATACCGCGAACCCCCATACATGTAATCGCGGTCCCCCGAGAGGCTGGGAATCACTGACCAAGGCGGTTTATCGATTGAAAAGCAGTAGCAATCATTTGCTTGTATAGTTAAATTTCATCGGATTACCTGGTGAGCGTCTGCTGAGAGGACTTCAAAGAAGCCGCCGTCCCCTTCATGCTCTCCACACACTTCATCTTATTCTCAAAGGCAGACGAGCTTATGTACGACAGCACCTAGTAAGAGAAGGCAGCCTTTGAAGCGAGCAACTGCCTCCCGGCACGGCACGAGAGAGCCAAGAGGCCATACTTGCTTATACTCGGCGTCGGCGAATTGCGCCACGTCGAAGTAGAGCTTGTGCCGGGTCCCCGCATCGTCCCTCTGCCTCAGCACCTCCAGACTCTTCTCCAAGTATTCCTTGATGATGTCTCGCACGTTTTCGCGCTTGCACTCCGCCATCCACAGGCCGTACTGCCTGCAAGTTTACAAGCCCCTCGGTAGTCGTTTGGCTACAAGAAGACGTAGAACATGTCCAATAAGAAGACGCTAACCTCAGAGACATAGCGGCCAGCTTGGCGTCGTCGCACTCGTCGACCACGTTGGCGTGCAGGAGGGAGAGCGCGATATCCTTGTGTCCCTGGTCCCACGCCACCTTACTCTCGAGCAGGGCGACCGCCTTCGAAGGCCGCAAACGCTTGACCATCGCCACCACCCGCTGCGCCATTTGCACCCTTTCGTTTGCCAGGGCCAACTCTGAAATGCATACGTACAAGGGGTAGCAATAGACGCGCTCCCGAATCGGGCTATGCCTTTAGCAACGTCGGCGGCCGCGTGCAAAGATATGGACCACTGACCAGCGTACTGTAGCTGGAGGGAGTTGATCTCGGCTGAAAGGAGGCAGTTGTTTTCAGCCGAGTGTTGTAGGATGAGAGTGCGCTGCGATAGGAGCCGCTCCAGGTGCTCGAAGTCTTTGTAGGGCGGCAGTTTGTCTGTTCGCCAGCTGTCCAGCAGCGCCGAGATGGACTCCTTCCCGCATCGGACAGACAAATAGCTCTCTATGTCCCGAAAGAGATGGAGATATGCCATGACTTTGTATAGGCACTGAGAATTCTCCATATTCAATTTCTTGCATAAGCTAGCCACAGCCAGTTTCGCTTCGTTTATGGACTGCTCCAGCTTCGCATAGAAGCCGTCGCTGGGCGCGATATTCAGACAGTCCTTGAGACACGCATAGCGATACATCTTGGTCACAGAGTCGGTGTTACGCGCCAATTTTGACCTCTGCTCCAGCTGGCGGGTGTCAACGACCTCGCTCCAGTCACCTGACGATAGAAACTTGGTAAGAAAGAGACGAAAGAGGACAGCGGACACTTGAGGAATAGCAGAGGCGAGCTTCCTCACCGAGCAGCGACAAGCAGTCGTACTTGACGTCATCGAGCGGCTCGCTCTCGGGACAAGAGTGAATGTACTGCAGAGCGAGGTGGTGCAGGCCTGCCCTGTGCAAGCAGCGCGCGACTCCGGCCTGCAGCGCGCGCTCCGCAGGGCCCGCAGACAGTGCAATGTCGTGCAGCAGCAGCGACTCCGCGAAGCGCCCGGTGCTGAGCAGGTGCTTGCGCTTCTCCTCCTCGCTGGTGAGGTGAGCCGTGCCGCAGCCCTCCACTGCGTCGATCTCGCCGATGGACACGAAGCACTGGCGAGGTTCAGACTCATATCGCTCACAGTGTACCCTCTCTCTACTTTTGCTGCTTATTGGCAACGGACAAAAGCTTTTCAACTATTTGCATTAGTACGTATATTACCCGTCTGAAAATCCGCTGCAAGTGCGCGCCGCCGTCCAGGTTGGAAGTAGCTTCGGGAGAGGGCGGAGGCACGCCGCCGTTCTGCGCGGCTGCCCACGCCTCGCCGTAGTAGATCGCCGCCAGGTGCGAGTCGGCCAGCGCCGCTGCCCACGCCACTCGCTTGTACTCCATGTTCAGGTAGTTCAGCGGCGTCGGCCTCCTGCGTTCGTCCTTCACTTGTTTAATACGCAATGTCGCGCACGCGGCTCCCTGTTTTTATTATACAGCGGACAACGGGACAGAAAGAAGTTGAACGACCGCATCGCATCCATGATTTGGTTGGCAAGCTAACGTTGGTGCCGCTCCGAGACTTCTCGCTGACAGACAACGTCACGATGACTTACAAGACACACTTTCAACTGCAACTCGTCCATTCGTCAATAAAGCAGACCTCCCAATCATTATTAACATACTTGCTTTGATAGTTGTTCGCTTGCAGTCGGACGAAGTCAATGACTCCCAGCATGTACTGGATGATCGCTTTGAGGTCGTGGTCGAGTTTGGCGGACCCCGCGTCGTCGGTGTTGGCCAGCTGGTCTTCGAAGGTCAGGTCCCAGATGTAGGCGAAGAAGTGGTTCAGCTGCTCGCCCACCGTGTTCACGAGCCGCTCGGTCTTGCTTCCGGTATTCGAGTCGAGCAAGACGCCCAACACTGACGGCAACACTCGCGCTGACACGGTTGCCTGAAACAGTGGCACGTGTGTCTGCTCCTCGGGGCCTTGTCATTAGGAGCTATCGGCGTTGATGACTCGCAACTTGCAAGGCGGTTCACCTATTCTCGTTTGCTTACTGAAACGTTTGCACTTGTACAATCAGCCACTTATGCGGCGTGTGAAGGGAACACTCACCTTGAGCGCGCAAACAGTGCTCAAAGCCGCCGCGCAGTTGTGCCCCGGCGCGATGAGCGAGAGCAGAGACGTGGTCATTCTCGCGAGCCACGACAGGTGCCCCTCGGCCGGCCTGGGCAGCCAGGCGTCCGCGCGCGCGAACCGCTCTAGCTGCTGGTCGTCTGTTCGGTACTCGGCGGACATGTCGCTGTGCAAAGGCGACAGCGGTTGTAGTATCTCCTTGTTGATTCCCGTCATTTCTGAAAAAAAAACTAAAATTGCAAAACACTTTCTGGTTAAAAGACATCACAACCTTCGCCGTTGAAAAACAGACGTTGGCGCACAGAACGATTGAAGATATGTCGCGTCATTGTTGTGTGCGTAATAGTAAAGCTGTAATATAAAATGTTAAGTTCCCAAGGTGTTGACCAAGCGAACGCCGTGACGTCACTCTCGGCTACATTTCATTTGGAGACGGGCTGTAGACGACAAAGTAACCCCTTACTATGGACCCTGAATTGGCAAGTGTGGCTAGCGAATGCCATCGGACCCTCACTTATACCATCAGATATAAAGTTCCTATTTTACAATTAGAGGTTACCAATATCGAGGAAAATACGGTCAGAAGACAGGTACGACTACCAGTTCGCAGGCAGGTGTAAGGATCCTTTTCTGTTTTTGTGGCTTACCCTAAAATCGTCTCATCTCAGTGTGCCAACTGCAAGGGTTTTTTATTTTGTAGCTAGATGGTAACGGAGTGCACGAAATGTGTTCACGCAATTGAGTGAATTGCGTGATGCAATCCATGTTGTTTGCGATGCCTGCTTTTTACATCGCTTAAGTGGTAAAGCAGATTAAAGTACCCACTAATCTTCTTTCACTCACTCAGCGAACGACAGTACCTACATATATAAGGGCGTGGGGCTCAGACGTGTTTCGGATGAAATTGACATCACATATATTTTTTCCATGATGGGGATTCACCATTGAAAGAAAAGTGTCGCGCCGATATATACTATGGCATACACGTTGGTTTATTGAGAGGCCTTGGTATGACTCGGGTTGAGCCAGATGAAGCAGCCCTACGCCTCAGCACGGCTCGCTCGCTCGGTGGTGTAGTGCTACGACACTAGCCTGCCCACTGGCGAGAGTAGAGCGCAGGAGGCGCCGCGCTAGAAGCCCGCGACTCACCGAGCGCCAGCTGGCCGTCGCTGTAGCCGAGCACGCGGTGCACGAGCAGTGCTGCCTCGCGGGCCAGCGCCGGCCGCTCGGCGAAGAGCTCGCCGCCCAGCGTGGCCAGCACGAGGTACACAAAGTACTGCTTCGGGGGAAGCGCACGCAGCAGCGTCGTGTCCGCCGGCGGCGCGGTCAGTAGGCTCTTGACGTCGTAGGTCGCCAGCTCGGCCAGGCAGCCACACGCCTCTGCCGCTACCTGTGGATGCATTTACCTATCATCCTAAATTTGACAAAAGGCCTATAATAGATCCAATTGTACGTAGATGTAAGAGAAAAATAGACAGGATTTTTCATTTCACTGTTTTTTTTTATCGAAACGGTGGCAAACGATCAGGAGTCTCACCTAGGAAAGGCGGTCCTCTACCGACAGGCATCCATGGCCCTTGCAGGGTGGCAGGCTCTTTTGTTTCCTTGAAAATTATAATTGTATGGAAATCGGAAAGTACAAGCCCTCTTTGGTAGTAGTCACTCGAGCCACAATTGTAAACAGTGTCATCTAATCAATTAACAAGAATTAAGTGTTCTGTTTTACATTTGTACAGACCGCATTGCTCGAGCCGTTTCCGAGTTCTGCGCTGCCCAACATATTGGGAGATCATTTAGATTTATATAAATCGCTCGCTTACCTTGTCGTCGTTGGAACTTCTTAAAATAGTGGTCAGAGCATTTATGATGCCGTGCACGAGGCTAGCGGAGCAATCTTCGGAGAATCCTTTAATATCCAACTCTTTGCAAAGCCTATTCACATAGTCAGCGTTGCTTTTCAGAAAATGCTTCAAATTACTCAGCATCACATTGCTGAAATTTATATTTCTTAAAAAATAACGGTTAAACTCTAAAACTCTCTTCTTCTAAATAAATCAAAGCACACATAAGAAACTTATTGAATTGAGATAAAGGTTGTACTTCCTAATCTTCAGTAGATAGATATAGAGCGTGTTAGCTACTTAGTTGGCGCAATCTCACGAAGTTCACTTACTTTCGTTTTGACTTTCAGACATGGAGAAAGTCAATCGCTCGCCGCCATACTTGTTAGGCGACGTCCACACTCGCACATTGCGCCAGGAACACAGGAATTTTAAGATTACGCGTGTATTCTTACCTTGGGTACACTAAACTCGTGACGAAAATCTTGAGCAGCTTTTCAAAGTCGAATAGCGAGGCGCATTTGTGTCCGCTCGCAGTCCTGCTGTACACGAAATTGGAATCCGCGCCATCCCGTAGAGCCATCAGCGAGCTCAGCAGCGAGCTGTCCACGTCCTTGGAGCTCAGTGCCGCCAACACTTTCGCCAGAACGCTTTCGCGCAGTGAGTCCAATCTTCTCGCTTGCTTCAACCGCTGTAAAGTTCGCTTCGTCGCCAGCGCTAGCGCGTGCAATTGCTGCGCCTGCGCCGTGCTCATCGCGTTCGTAAGGCTGTTCAGGGCGCAGCCGTACAAGAGCGCATCCGAGGCGAAGCCAAGCGCGAGCTTCTCGACGAATGTGATGTAGGTGTGCAGACGAAGCAGCCGCAAATCCGCCACGCTCTCATCCACGAAGGTGCCGTACAGCTTCAAGAGAATGTTTAGGACGAGCAGCGGCTGCTTTTCAGCCAGATAGTCCATCACGTCTCCGTCCATTAGCTCCTGGCAAATGGAGCATTCTTCTTTAGATGCGACTAAGTTGTCTTCCAGCCAAAATATATGCAGCATAGCTAACGACTACGCAAATCGCAATCAAATTTGTGTCAAAACACTCAGTTTTGAAGCATTTCCGCAGCTCTTCAAAACTTAACACTTTGTTAAATGTATGCTGTGAAGCACATAGCAGAAGCACTTAGTGAAAAAGCGGCAACACTTACGCCGAAACATCTCAGCATCGCACTGAAAACATCTTTGGAGTAGTTGAAGGTGGCGTTGGCGCGCACCTGCCGCAGCCGCAGGTCCAGCTCGGCGGCGCGCGGGTCGCGCACGCGAGCGGCGGCTGCGAGCACGAGCTTGCCCAGTTGCGCCAAGAACAGGTCACTCCATTTCTCGCTGCCCACGGCGCGCCTCGTGGCCGTGAACATCCTGTGCGCACTCTCCACCGTCCCTCCCAGCTCTTGCCGCGTCTCTGCCTCCAGCTTGTACTTCTCCACAACGATGTGGGGAAGGCACAGCGTGATTATGGCGCAGAAACACATCTGAAACGCCAAAGGTCGATGCAACCGTATTAGTGAAGCCCGCTCTGGAAGCAATAAATCGCACGTAAATGCTGACAACGCTGAGTTTGTTGCTTGTCCTCTGATTTCTTAAAGAGATATTTCGATGCAAAAGTTCACCTCTAAAATGTACTCGAGTGGCTTCTCATACTTGGCCACGAGCAGCTGCACAGCTCGGCTGTCGCCGACGTGACCCTCGCACGCCCAGAGCGCGTCCGCCGCGACGAGCCACCTGGCGTGCCTCTCCAGGAACGCGTCCACGCTTTCAAAGCCCAGTACATCGAGAGGAAGGCTGTCGAGCTTCTCGCCCGCCGCGTACCAGAGATAGAGCAAGTCCAGAATGTTATTATTCACGTAGACATCGAAAGTGCTCTTTGTGACTTCCTTGGCTATGGTAGCCAAAGCCTTCCTCGTCAGCCGTTTGTGCAACGACAGCTGCTTTTGAGCGCGAACTACTTCAAACACGATCTCGCCGAGGGAGCCAGCGCACCTGTCCGACAGGGCTCGGTAGCAATGCAGCACGGCGAGCGTGCGGTTCACTGTCTCGTCTCTTAGTACGATCTCGTTTTCCGTCGGCAACTACAATTGAAAAAGCGGCTCTTATTGAGAACAAAACGTTTATTCACATACGATTGCTTAAAAAGGAATTATATCACAATAACAATAAAGATATATAGTAAATACAACAATAAAAGTAAGCATTCCACTCCTATAAAATCTCATTTCTTTCAAGCATGATTACAATGGTGCCAAAAGTCTCTAAGCTAACTGGCGAGCAATTGGAATCGCCATAAATAATATTAAAAAACATAATGTACATATTTTTATAAAGAGACAATGAAAAAATTTGTTAAGATTAAATACTTAAATTTTATTGTGACAAGCGATGTTTAAAAATTTTCCTTTCACAAAAATCCTTCTCCTCACAAAGAAATATTGATTGACTGTTGAATTTTACTTTCGGCGACTTTTATAAAGAATAACAGAGCACATGTGTACTTACAGTAACAATAAAGATATCCTGTAGGGCGTTCGTGATATTCTGTATTTCCTCCCCATTAGAGTCCTGGCGATTCTTGAGAAGGTAGCAGCAGTAGATGCGAAGGCTGTTGCTGCTGCCTCTCAACTGGCTCGTCAGGTCTATGTCCAGCTCTGGTTCGCCACTGCGACTTAGTTCAGCCACTCTGGCGGCGCATTCGTATATGAGGGCCGCGAGATGCGTTGGATAAAATAACTTATTGCATCTGTAATAACTAAATTGTTAGAGATACAGTTAAGGAAAGCCTTATTTATGAAAACAATTCGCATCAAAACAATAACCTCTGTTTCGGTATTTTTAGGGTTGATAAAAAAATCAAAAGTATGTACTGATGCAGTAATTGAGCCGGCTCGTTCAGAGTCATTGGTGCGTATTGGAGGTGAATTTTTCTTAACTTCAAATATATTATTCACCGTTCATAATATCCCGACACCATAATAACACAATTGTTGCGCATCACGCCGTCACCCGCCGACCAGATCCGGTCGAGAACTTTTAGCAATATGTGGAGCAGGCCGGCAGTGGCCTTCGCGTTCCTGAACAAGACGCGGCACATGTGCTTCATGAGGCTGAATGTTGAGTCTGTGGACAAAACAGTTGGTGTGGTCGACAGAAGTTGCCTATTCTGGCCCATGCAAAGCGTTGGCAACGGCACTTTCGTGACTACTTTGTATCACTTTCCTTTAAGTGTGCACGTGGCCAAACATTGTATGCTTAAAACTCCACATTTTCATTTTTAACTAATATAATTTCTTAAATATGTATATGGTTATACATTGTTTTAAAATACTAACGGCTTAAAAAGCCGGTAACACACAAAACGCGGATTTCAGCTGTTGTCCGCTAAGTAGTAAATAAACCTCACCAAGGTATTTGCAGTCCGCATCGAAATCAACGACCGTCCGAAGGCACCGCAGCGCGCAGCTAACTTCCGAGTGGGTGTCCAGCAGGTACAGGTCCTCGTCAAGAATGAACTTGAGCAGCTCGTCGGTGTAGTCGTGCGGGCGCGAGCAATAGGCGGCCACGAAGCCGACGCACTGCTGCCTCAGATCGATCCCGTCCAGCTCCACATCCTCCTCGCAGCTGCTCTCTCGCGCCTCCTGCTGCGATTCCGTCTTCAGAACACCGTAGACCACATGGAAACACTCCTCGGTTAGACAAGACCTAACGATGCCGTTGAGGAACTCCCCAAAGTCATCCTCCAACATCCCCTGAAGACACCTCAGAATCTCCATCTTTCTGCGGATCTGCTCGTCTGAGCGCACAAAAAAACGCTTTAAACCGCTCATCGCTACGAAATATAGCTGAGTATCAATTATATCCTCTGTCGAGAGGACTTTGTACTTTTGCAGCTCTCCATAAAATTTAAACACTAAATGTATCGTCTTTCCACTCTCTATTAACGGCTCCGGACATTGCTGCGACAAGAGCTCAGTCAACTTGTCGTTAAGGTAGTCCAAGACCAGCGAAAGGATGCCTCTATTCACCTGCACTGCCATCAAACGTGGCTCATCATCGCTGAGCTGCTCATCCCACATGTCGTATTCGAAATGGCTGAACAAAACACTCGTTTCCATATCATCAAACAGAATATCGCGCAACGAAGCGTGTTCGCTCTTCTTCGGTCTCTCTATACCAATATTCTCATCACAAACGAGTCGTAACAAAACCTTTTGGAAAGTTTTCACATCAACTTGGCTGACGTTTGCCTGCCTCAGCCAATTGAGATACTGTTTCCTCTGCCCCGGGGAACAACAGTTGGAGTAGAACCTTGCATAGAACTGCTCTAAGGTGGTCAAGGTGTGGCCACTGACTGGCATTCCTTTCTCAAAATACAGCACCAGCAGCGGCTGCAGCTGATTGTATTTCAAGATATTTAAACTCAGCAGCGCCCAAATAATCTCGTGGACTGCTGCGAGGGCCGATGCCCTTGTCGCGTATCTGAAAGTCATATAGCGCAATCTTAATTTATATATGTGTCACAATATAATTATTTTTTAAATTAACAAATCCGCAAAATGTCATGTGCGGATTGAAAATAAAACAATTAAATCTTGTCTCTACAAATTTCTGTTTTGTTGTAGATTAAAAATATTATACTAACAAAAGCATGACAGTTTTTTTTTAATTCTATAGCGGACATCGGAGCAGGTGGGTTTCCTATATGGTAAGAGAACACCGCCGCCCATGAACAACCGCGTCACACTCCGCGCATTGGATGTGAGTCCGGGTAGACAAGTTTGTGTGTCTGTTATTTTAAGTATAATTGTATAAGTTAGTACTTAGATTGTTTATAAAATAAAAATTGATAAACTAACTTAACGGCGGTGTTCCACAATTCATAGAATAAAATATGTTTATCATCTGTGAGTATCTCTGGTTCTCCAACAAAATATTCTATAGCAGCACAACTCAACTTGCTCATTGCTTTCCAATCACCCTTCCCAAGACTGGGCATAATTATTTCTAATGTTTTAATGGTTGAAAAATAATCCACAGCAGTTAAGGATGTTTTAAATTGCTCCACATACATATTTATTATTTCAATCCTATAAATAAATATAAATTGAGTTATTATTATTATTATGATGCAAGTATATGTAATAAGACACTCTCAAGGGGTTTTCTAATTGCAAAGTTTTTCATTCGTGTCCAGCTTTTACACCAATTTAGTTTTCGAGTACAAAACTCTAGGTACTAACATTAACGCATTCCATCAAACTGACAAATAATCCCTCAGCCTTTATTAAGCTTGCGATTGAAAAGTTCACTGGATGCATTCATTGTATTGACATAACATACCAAGGTTGTGGATTGTGTTGTAATTCTTCCAATAGATCATTAAAACATTTATTCTTATTAAAGTCTAACTTTGCTTTCTTGGCCAATGTTTCCCCATCATTTGATGCTATGTTGTTTTCATTGAAGATCTGGAATGAACGGAATAAATAGCTGGCCCAAGCGTCTGTGCTGAGTTCAAGTGTCTGCTTAGGTAACAGTGCAAAGTTGGTCTATACATCCCAAGGTTTTTGATAATAATTCAAAATCGAAATGTTTTTTTCCATTGATTTTTATTAAACTACTAGTGGACCTGGCAGATATCTTTCTGCCCGGTATGCAGCTAACCAGTTATGAACCCTCGGAAATCCTTGTGTCCACAAGCCCAGAAAACCAGATACACTTATATCATTACCCACAATTTTTGTATTCGGATAAAATTGTGTTTCTCCTGGCCCTAAGCTACTTCCCCAACAATTTTCAGCTGCATCAGTTCAGCCGTTCTTGAGTTATAAATAGTGTAACTAACACTACTGTGTTTTATATATAATAGCTCATATAAAATGATAGCAAATAATATAATAAATTGTTTACTTGATAGTAGGTGATGGCAGCTAGTAGTGCAAACTCTTCACACTTTGTGTTCTGTTTCACAGTTTTTTGTATGCTATTAATTTCAAGACATATAATCTCTAATATGCTGTGTAAATGTTTGTACCAGACATCCCAATTGTGGGCTAAGCTCCCTTCCTCTGATTGCAGTCGGCCATATGGATGATGGAGTCTTATTGCCATACTCAGTGCTTTAAATAATAATCCCTGAAAATACATATCATGACATGAACACATTTAAATAATCACCTATTGTTTTATATTTCATAAAAAAGATCTATTGTCTTGAACCTGACAATATCAATAAAATTTGTATTTCAGGTAAGAAATTGAATTCTTTTATTCTTAGAAAAAGAAAAGAAAAATTGCAAACCTTTTTCTTGTTATCCATACTGCAATCATAAAATTTTAATATAATAGGCAGTACACTTTCAGTAAACTCACTAATTAAATGTCGACATTCTGTAGAGAGCTAAAACATATTAAGAAAATATCATCTCTTCTAAACAATTCTTATAGATTTTTATCTATTCAGAATAAATTGATCCATTGATTAATTTCACAGATAAAACAAATATAACTAAGTACCAACTCCACCAAAATGATAAAAATCTTCATTATAAGTTCTTGTAACTTATTATCATCTTTTTGAAAACATTTATTTAAATCACTTAAAGTATCTCTGAGGCAACCATGAAATTGGACAGTGTTGCTTGCATTTTCAATAACCAACCACAGTAATTTGAACTTTGTTAAACTATCCAAATGAGATGAATTACTTAGACAGACATTCACACAGGCTTCCAATAAATCTGGAATAATATTATTATCTATTTAATTTCAAGAATAATATTTAGTCATTAATTAACATTAAAAGTCTGCACATAGCAGCATAGCTCCTAAACCAGTCGTCATTTTTTTCTCTATTGTTAGAAAATTTAAATTGGTATAATAAAATATTTTAGTGAACTTACTCCCCCATGTAGATGGTTTTATGTAACCATTGTAATGTTCTTTGTTTATAACATGTTTATACAAGATACTATAATATGCATCGCCTATAGCTCTTCTTAGACGATTATCATTGAATACAAATAGACAGGCTTCCATAATAAGATCACATTTTATGTAAGCACCACCTGATAATCACATACATGGCATAATATAAAGTTGACTTTGTGTAGAAATTTTTCAACAAATTACATTACATATTTACAAACATGTTTTGCTGTTAGGAATATACATTTGAAATTACAATAATTACCTTTATTTGACCCTGATAGACATAAATTAAGTAGACTATTAGAAATAGCAACAATATTGTCAAATTTTTTATTTTTTTCATATTTTTCAGCTTCCTAAAACAAAAATAAATATTTAATAATAAATTTATAATAGAAAGGTAATTCAATATTCTCCATATTTTTTTATTGCTCACCTTTAAAATATACTCATTAATATTATTAAATACTTGATTCCAAGTGTAGCCAGATTTCTTAAGAGTATTTTCAGTAAGTAAACATGGCATAGCTGATCTACTAAGCATATCCTTCAACGATTCTGCGCTTTTCTTTCTTTCATACACTCGTACGGAAGTCAGACCAGAACAAATTTCTTTTAATGATTGCTCCAAAGTCATATTCGTTTTATTTATTAGAAATTGAATATATCTGTTTTTCTTTTAAATACTTAAGTCAGATTTCCAACTTTACTTTGATAAACAGTTGATCTTGGCATCGGTTTCTAAGTTCGTATAATTTTTAAACAGATATAACCTTTATGGAAGTTAGTAACGATTTATCATTGTTATATTTAAATATGATTAAATACAATACTGTTCACTAATCAGTGTTTAGACAACTAAGTAAAATAAGTTTCTAAAATGCGATTTGTCAATTGTCATTGAAATAAACAGGAGTTCTGTTTACCTCTAAATACGTCAGAACACAGTTCATATTCTTGCTTGACTCCTGTCGTTGTTTTAGTGAATATCATCACTAACACACTGCCACTGGCAAAATTCGATCGAATTGGAAATAATCGATCCTTAAATTTAACTTTTGTAAAAAGTAACTGACAGTTTCCATGGCAACTAAATGTAAACAACACAACAAACTCTTAATTAATAAGTTAATTGTGATAACTATAATATCTGTAAGTCAAGGTAGTTATTAAAAATTCTGCCTAGACAATAATTATTCCATGGCAGAATTGCATGTTTTAGGACACTTGACTTGTTCGCAGCTGTTTACAGAGCAGAATTCTTTGTATTGTCGCTTCACTGTACAAGCCGGTATGTATGTAGTGTTTAAATTCAGAGATGTAATCCTATTCTAAATGATTAATTAATTTTCTAGGTCCCAACTGGACACTACTCTCAGGATCTTCTGAGGGGCAAACAGCAGCTGGTAAACCCAACGCTGATAAATGTGTTAAATGGGTCCATCCTTTAGATTTTCACTTTGTAACGCGTGGTATACAAGGTTAAAATAAGAGTTTATATATTATTGTTATTTAAAAGAGTAATAGTAAAATTTGCAAATAAAGTGCTGTTGCTCAGCATTAAACTGATCTTTAAACTGCATAAAGCCAAAGATTCAAAAATAAGTTGCAAAATTACTAAGAAAAGTTAATAAAAACTTTTTACATAAAAATATTTCATTTTCATAAATGTTGAAAGTTAAGGCTCTTTTATAAATTGTAATTGAAATTAATTATTTTGAAGAGTTTTCATCTAGTTATAATTTTGTTCACAATAGGTTGGCCAAAGTTGCTTCTCCAAGTGAATTGTCTGGATTCTTTAGGAAGGTCCTGGGTAGTTGGCTACAGTTGTACAAGCTTGCCAACAGTACCAGGCTATCATAAAATTAGAGTGCCCTGTTGGTTGCCCTCTGCTACATCCGTTTTAGATAAATTAAGACAACACTTTCTTGGTGGATCTCATGAAATATCACAAAATGATATTATTACTTTAGGAAATGATAGGTGTGTGATTTAATAAAATGTAGGTGGGCATTCTAATTCCTTCAGCATTCATTTGCAATAACTATTAAAAAGTTTTTGAATATTTTCAGATTCAAATTAAGTACACAGTCAAAGGGAAGCATAGATTTAAATGTTTGTGTTATTGTAAGGAATTTTAACAAGTTCGGCGTGGAGTATAAATAATGCAGCCTATCACGTACCTGATTTTCACTTTAGTTTCGATATTAATTCAATTCTGTGTAATGGATCTTATCAACGATGCAGTGGAAGAGAGGAATGATATTGTAAACTTGAAACGGGTTAGAAAAGGCGCCAAGTCGATCATGAGTCAGATGACACAAGTGCCACACGGGTTGTTTTATCGGACCGAAGGTCGATCCAAAATGTCTCTGCTCACAAACCTCTCAATTGACATGTCGACCGAAAGTTCGAGCACGATACTCGAATGGGTTTATGATGAGAATATTTCGAGCACAGAAGACACGCGCTCTACTGGCACATTCACCATGTCCGACTTTGAGAATGTTACTGAACTACCTCTGTTTACGAAGACAATTAATACAAGCAAAGCCAATTTAACACCAAAGAAACCTGGAATGGAGAGCTGTGAATGCAATATTTTGGTTGGTAAACTCGTGTATAAATTATTATATATTAAGTTATTTCTCAAGTCTTTCGCTCACATCTTTGAAGGTTCAAAGCCACTCACTAAAATTGCGAGGTACCTAACTCCTAAACGAATGCACTGATTTTCATGTGGTTTTCAACGTTTGCATCATCTAAATTCATTTAAGGTACAATCAACTGTATGTTTTCTTGTTACAGCATAACACTTGTGATATTAACTGTTGCTGCGATAGTGATTGCTCAGAGGCCGAAATAGAATTATTCAAACAAAACTGTGAGGAAGCGAGTCCCAGTCAGAACAAAGAGTTTATCAGCCCGTGTGACTCCGACGAGTGGCCGAATAAAAATCCGACAAGTTTTTTAGAAAATTTATTTTGTATTTCTAAAAGTAACTTACCCGATAAACGCTTAACAGACATACAGGTAGATAGTTGAAACAAATTACACATTTACGTGTTTATGAATACTATATAGAATATATTTCTATTACAGTTTGACGAGGCAGCGATTGGTAGGTATCCTAGGTGGCGCACTAGTGGCAGGCGACAGGCGACTCGGCAGATCAGGGTCTACAAGTATAACGATCCTATACGGCTGACCTACGACGAGTACGACCAGTCGACGGCTTATGCAGGTGGGTGCACGCACTTGGAAGGTTTTCCCTCCCGAGAGCTGCTCTATTCCTGTCGGCGCGGCGCCGGCCCTTGAGCAATGTCTACGAGGGGCTCCTTATTCAGTTAAAACTTGAAAGAGCTGCTTTTTAGATATCCCAATGACGCTCGGCAATAACTACTGCAACGATAAGAAGCCAATAAGATTTCTGAAAAATGAAAGTATCAAATGTATCGTGAAGCTGCAGGATCTCCATATGTTCCAAGCGATAAACAACACGGATGGACGCATCTTGAGCGTGGCGCGAGTACCACGCAACACCACTAAGGGAGGCATCGTAAGTACAAGGGCTATTGGGAATAAGGCATGTCAGAGAACATGTGCTGACCTCAGTTATATCAAAAAAAATGTCTTTTGCAAACCGGCTTAAAATGAAGAGTATTTTTACAATATTCGACGTAAGCATACGACAACTTGCAGAACGAGACTCGCTTGTTTCACACGGCTTGGACGGTGATGTTCTGCGACGAGAGCCGCTGCCGCAGCTACGAGCGCAGCGCCGACGAGCCGCGTTGCACGGACAGCCGCTGCGACAACATCGCCACCGCCCTGCACTACATCATTTACTACTACGAGTCGAGGGTCACGCGCGCCGTTTTGACGCTCAACGTGCAATCGGTGCCCATGCGTCTCCCGTTCCTGACTCAACACGTGACAGTCACCTTTTTCCTCAGCAACAGCTCGGTTCAAGACATCGTCCAGCTGAGCGGCAACCCGGGCTACAAGCAGGGTTTGCCCGTCATTGTGTCCACCGCTGACGGAAACCACACGTTCCATTTCTTCAACTCGAACACCAAGAAGAGCCTAACGTACCCGGACAACAGGAGCGGCAGATGCATTTCATCCAATGTCACATACAAAGTAGTGCAGTTCGGACGCAACGAGAGAAGCAAGTGCACGCTTCACGTGCAGAAGGTGGACGTCGCGAATGGCACGCGCGCTTGCCACGCCATCCAAGCGCAGATACTGCGCTTGCTCGGCGCGGGCTCGGCGCTGCACGTGTGCCCCTACGGCGACCCCACGCGCGCGCGCGACGACCTTTGGCTGCGGATGCGCCTCGACGAGACCTCCGCGCACGGACTGACTGACATGTCTCACTTGACGTGCTTCGATCTGGTCACGCGGATCGGCTACGTGTTCGGCTACGCGGAGACGGAAGATGCGAGCGGAAACCAAATAATATTCGCTAGACTGGAAGGCACCGCGCATAACGTGACCTTCGACGTGGAGGACATGCGCGTGCCGCTCACTCTGGACACCCGCTTCCTGCAGCTGGGCAGGGCGCACGCGCAGTTCGCCGGCGCGCCGCGCTCCGGACTCGCGCTGCCACGGGGCTTCTTGCTGCCCAGCGCAGGCTACCGGCGCGCGCCCCGTTTCTTCCTAGCCCTATTGCCGCTGTTCGCTTTTCAACAATAAAATAATGGATTTGTATTAACTAATAATTTTTATTTAGCAATAATTGAAACACCCTCAATATCACTTGAGTCGTCCACACTCGCGAGTGGAGGTCGGCGGCTTCGCGGCCGTGGGCCTGAACAGAAGCCACCAAAGTCACGTCCGACCTATATACAAGAGGCGGGGCGTGGCGCAGGGCGTGGCGCGGCGCGCAGAGCGCACCTATGCCACGTAGGTGTAGACCTTGCGGTCGTCGGGCGTGCGCGCCAGGTACTCGCGCTCGATGAGCCCCTCGATGCGCTTCTTGATGAGGACGGGCGAGGGCAGGAAGCGTGAGCGCAGCTGCTCCGTGACTTCGGCTACGAGCAGCGTGTGCGCCATCTTCTTGCGCGCCTTCATGATGCGCACGACAGCCGCCTCGATCTCGTGCTTGCGGTCCTCGTCCACCTTGTTGCGCGTCTCGCGCCGCTCCGGCTCCGACTCGCCCTTCGCCGCCACGGTCTGGATCTTCACCCTGCGCGGACGCACAGGCTTAGAGTTAGCGGCCTCGCGACATGCAAATGCTCGCCGACGCGAGGAGCCGTACCTGTGCAGCTTGGAGGTGAAGGCGTCGTTCACATAGAACTGGTGCGAGGGCTCGATCTCCTTGGTCTTAGGGTGCTTGATGAGCACGCGCTGCGTGGGCTTGCCCATCGCCAGCGACTGCAGGGCGCGGACCAGATCCTTCTCGGGGATGTCCGTCTCGTTTAGGATTTCCTGCAACGGCACTGAAGCATTACGAGCGCGTCTGGCGTTTGGCTTCGCCCAACCAAATTAAGTATTTCTTGAGAACACAATTCGCTACAAGCAGTCAGTGGCTCACCTCGTAAGTGAGCCTTTCCCGCTTGTTGAAAAGCAGCAACACGCACATCTGGAAGGTGGACACCTGGATGATGTGGCGGCGGGGCTGCGGCGGCGGCGGCGGCTGCGGTGGCGGCGAGCGAGGGGGCGAGCAGGGCGGCGCCCCGCGGAAGGTGGCGTGCAGGTCTGCACTACCCAGCTGCGGCTGCAGGGACAGCTGCCGGCCCGAGTGCTTCGCCAGGTAGAAGCTAGAGTATATGCAAAATGTTGGCCAAATTCAACAAGTTTTATACACGTTCACTCGTAACCCTGCGCCGATACACCAAGCGAAGGAGCGACGCGACACGTTACCTCCTGAACACCTCGAAGGCCATCCGCGGCGCGGACGGAATGTTGCACTTGGGCGTGGCGCTCTGCGTCGGCCAGAAGCCGGTGGTCAGCACGCGCACTGACAGATCCACGCCGTGCAGGTTGCTCTGCGGGGAGCACAAGTATAACACAGCTGGCTCTCGCAGGCGCCGTCGGAGGCAGCGAAGGCAACTCACCCCGGATGACGTGACGTGCTCCTTAAACTCCTCCATGATCGTGTTCGACACCGTCATGTCCTTGAACATCCCCTCCAGCTTCGATGTGAACTGACAACCGCATTCAGTCTGCCAACAATTTAGACGTGCCATTAAATATGAGGGCCGCAAAACATCCCGCCTCTCCCCCTACACCTGGGCGTGTCTAGACTGAAATGAAATTCTGATCATCATTCATCACCTACAAGAAGATCGAACAAGCCATAGCGTGTCGCCTGCCCACTTGCGTGCAGCCGCTGTCTATAGCAGCAGCGACGAAGAGCGGTGGAACATCTCGAAAGAGCAACGGGAAATGAAATTGAAATTCAAACTAAAGGCTTAGTGGCGTCTACACTCGTGCTTAAAGTCTTGAGTTAGAAATTGTGCAAAATTCTTTCCCCACATTCGTTTGTTTCGCGAGTTCAGCCTTGGCTACTTCGAGACTTTAAGCAGGAATTCTCAACCGATACGAGAACATTCTCTTCCACTCACGGGTGTATTGTAAAGAATTTTGCAGCAATCTAATGGTATTCAGGGGGTGGGCGAGGGGTGAGCGGCACCTCTGTTTGGGAAACGTCGCCGACCAGGCATTGGAAGTGGCGCGCTTCTACGTCTTTCAGCAACCCTTCCGTCTGCGGACATTCGACAGCGCTAGTACGGGCCGCCAACTCACAAGGTAGAATATCTACCTAGCCATTGACATTACATTCCCTCTACTGCTCAACTCATTTGCCGAAATGCTCATCTGTTACCTTTAGTTTGGAGATCATGTTCTTCTCGCTGTCATCGGAGACGGACTTGTTGAGCAGCAGCCTCTTGGCGAGGTGCTGCTTATAATACCGCTCGAACACGTCCTTCTCCTGCAGGAAGCGGAACAGCACCATCGTCTTGTCCAGCACCGCCTCGATCTCTTGCTCGCTCATCTGCCGCAAGCCAATTGCGTCCTATAGCATAACTGGTGCAGCCCAATGAGGACGTACATTTTTCAAATTATCGTAGCTTAGTGGTAAACGGCGCAAGCGACGCCTCTTCATGGAGAGTCCACCGCTGTCCACGAACAAGCGGGCCACAATAGGTCCCTGCTTGTGCTGCCGGCTTTTTACGCCCCTCAAGCTGATAACAGCGAAGCAGAGCCGGACTTGCTAGACCGATTGCACTATGCTTCAGCATGGTTCAGCAGGCCTTCCACGAGCGAGTAAATAACAAATGCAAAGGCAACGCAAATAAGAGCAGGACTGACCCCCTTCTCGCCCTTCTTGAGCTTTCCGTCGATGAAGAGCGAGAGGAACTCGGGCGACTTGTTGTTCAGGTTGAGGAAGTACTCGAAGTCAGAGGCGATCATGTGCTTGAAGATCTTGTCGCTGTTGAACGACTTGTGCAGGAAGTGGTCGAAGCGGTCCTTCAGCTCGAGCAGGTTCTGCCAACAGTTCGGTTCGGTGAGCACGCGGTAATGTCGGTGTGCTCGTGAGAGAGGGGAGCGTTACCTGGACGTAGGCGATGGCATTGGTGTTATGGTGGGTGTCGGTGACCAGCGCCCGGCCCTGCTCCCGCAGATGGGCCGACACCGCATCGGCCACCGTCCGCAAGCCTTCTTGCACCCGTGACAGCAACTTGTACACGCACGCCAGCTCTACGGTTCGCGTGTGCATCAGCATATGGACCACGCCGGAGTTCTCCATCTGGACGCATTTGCTACACATTTTCAACACATTCTTGTCCTTTCTACATAAACATGATAATAGGAAGTGGAGTTAGGCGCGTGCACGCTCGAAACGAGCAAGGAGTGCCGGTTGGAGCGGTGCAGCGGATGAATGAGACAAGACGCAAGGGAGGGAGGGCGAGTGACCTCGACGATGGTCTTCATGTGGCGCTCGATGAGCTCGTGCTCCAGCACGGCTACGACGCGCGGCTCAGTGCTCTCGTCCAGGTAGTGGCGCGCGCGCTCCGCCTCCTCGCCTATGCGCGCCTCCACGCGCCCTATGTACACCGCCGCGCTGTTCTCCGCGAGAAACTTCTGAGATTCCATCTGCGGACAGACTATCCAGAATCAGTATTCAATACTAATTATAATTTGTAATTTATTCGCTTTCTGGAAGGGCTTGACAGTAGCCGGGCGAGTGTCTTAATACTGTCGCACCCGTGGGAGAGCCATGCTGAAGCATACGCTGACGCACAAATTGGGCCGGCTCGTCGAGAGTGATACCACGGGCTCACAGAATACTCAGCGTGAAACGGTACTTGTATTGTGTTTCGCTGAGTGAGGATATCGGAGGCGCTTAAACGGCGTAACAAGCCGGCAATACAAGCAATGCGCGGACTGTGGCGTAGTTGTTCATGGGCGGCGTTGTTCTCTTACGATATTAGAGACCCACCTGCTCCGATGTCCACTGTATTATAAAAAAACTATCACTTATTTATTATTGCGTTTTCCTTACTAACTTAACACAAACAATGATTGATACGCAAAGATTAAAAGTAACTCATATGTACATCACAAATCAGTCCATAAATGTAAATATGATGAAAACAAAGCAAATCCTCCTGAGCGTTCGCAATATAATTTCCGTGCAAGAGATACTAATCTTAACATATTATATTCTTCAACAAAGTAAACAACATAAGTAATAACAACTCTTCTTGCTGAACCTACCCGATAAAACTCAGCCGACTGATGCAGGAAGGGCTTCTCAAAGTCCTCTTCATACACCGCTCGGGAGTTTATCCCCAACACCATGAGCATCTGGCAAGCGTTGCGGATGGCCAACCGATCCACCACTTCTCCGCGCCTCTCGCGTGCCACCAGCTCCAGCAGAGTTTGGCGCAAGTGGTCGCGGATACAGCCATACCGTACTACCTGTTATTAAAAACAATATTTCCAACACCTTGCCAGCTACCTTGCATCTATAACGGAGTAAATATTCCTTTACTAAGTCGAAGCTTATCAGTTAGTGCAAAACTATTATCTTAGAAATGTACCCATGTGTTTTACACATACAATACTAGGCAAAATCCAAAATTTCCTATCACAAATAATATTATGTATAATGTATATAATAGTGCACATGCCTGATCCCTGAATATTATGAGTCCTAGGTTGTACACGTTGTCCACGTCGTTCTGTTGGACATAAACTCTGTCCATGTACATGAGTATGTCTCTGATCATCACCATGCTTGTCTGATGGTCTGTCCATGCATTATTCAGTGTTTGCAGGAAACCATTGTGCAAAGAATGAAGGACATCTTCTCGAACCTATATGGCAAGTATATATATATTAAGAAACATTATCATTCATGCGTGTAAGCTAAAATGAACTTAACTATAATATTCCCAATAAATTTTTTTTTACATTTTATTAATAAAACTAAATGGTAATATGGCTTCTCTCAGAACAGGAAAGGAACTTGTAGGGTTGTTTCTACATCCATTAAATACATAATGTATGTGGTTGTATAAATTTTACAATAACTCGTTTGAATATATTAGATTTCCTTGTTGTTGTTGTTGATTACCTTGTTCTCGAGGTGATGAGTAACAACTTCTTTGAGGCCAGTGTACAACCTCTCTCCATGTTTGTGGAGTACCATAGTGTATGCATTTCTATACAATTCTTCGAATGAGAGCCCTGAATTATTTTTTTTCTGAATTTCCTGTATTGCATTTTTTAATAAACTCCATATACTTTCCACATATTTCTCATCCATAGTCATCTATAAATATAGAAAGAAGAGATATTAACTGTGAATATATGTATATACATACATACATAAATCTATTCTAGTTAAAATGCCTTAAACTCATTTGAATGAAAACTGCAAATGAACATGAAAGCTAAAGCGTTAGTCAAAGATGTATAAAATTACACATTTATATAATTCCCTATGAACACCATTTAAAACTAAGCTTGAAGGCTGCCCAAAAAACATACTTATATCATAGAAAACAACCAAGAAACTGGGTTATAACTTATTTTTTCTAACCATGTTTGCAAATACTTCACATAGTCTTTCATTTTCTTAGTCAAAGTAAAGTTTAAAAAGATATAGCAAGATTTTATTACCCACGTATCTGGATACATCTGATAATAAGGTTCTGAATAATTCCATACTTGAAATTTCCTAGTCATCTTTAAGGGTTTTATGATTTTTATCATCACAATTATCAAAGTGTATAAATATACATAGTAAACAGTTTTATAAAATCTCTAATATTGACTGATTTTTCTTTGTTGTCAAATAAATTTATGACATTTTCATTACTAAAATTTTATTCCTGTTTAAGTGAGATAATGTTTCTAATTTTAAAAATATCTGTCAACCTAATAACAGATTAACTATAGATAATAAACTGCATTATAAAAAAATTTAGTTGCTTTTATAGAAAATTTTGCTCTATTATACCTGTATAACAGAATAAATCTAGTCATTTTAATTAAAAAATAGCAATGGTAGATAATAACTATCTTATAATATGTATTATGTTTGGTGTTTAACAAGAAATATGTTATTATTATATATATTTATTAAATATTATTATATAATAAATTATTATATTATAAAACTATCCTGGTTCTATTCCTTATCTATCTCTTCTACTCTATTCATAGAAACTACTTCTAAAGTATGTTATGTAGTTAGTTATCTTGCACATTAGTCAAAATAATAGAAAATTTGGTTTCAACTCAATAGAAGGTAGCTGAATGATATCTACGATGGAAATATGACAAAAAAAATACTTACAGGAAAAGCCCTGATCCTCATTTTGCCAGATTTATCTTTCGGTAACGTACTTTTCATCATTGCGGTAGATATTTTCTTCGTCAAAACAAAACTTTATATATCGTATTTATTTATCTTCACAGATATACTTCATTGTAACTCTTCCATTCAAATCTGAGAATTTAATTAAAATAATGTAAGTAGTAGTTTAATATTTTGTTAGTAAAGCAAACGTCATCCGATAATGTATTGTACTTGACGAATGTATATTGCACTAAAATTAGGGCTTACTTTAGAAAACGGGTTAAACATTTGTTTATAAATTACATTTACTTTACTTATTAGGGATAATATATTATATTTAAAGGTTTATTTATGTTCTATATAAAATTTATGAAAAATGTTTGTGAAGAAAATAGATGTCAAGAGAAAAATAATAGGCTGGGAATGGAGACTTCTCTTTCACTCTTCATACAGTCGCTAGTTTACCAAGTACTCAACGTAACGTATCGTTCAGTAATTATTATACTTCAAACACGGTGCTTTCATTACCTCATTTATTTAAAGTTTAAAAATTTTAATGCCTGTAAACTATTGTAAACAAAATACTTCTGTATTTTTCAGAAACCATCGAATCAAATTTCGGAAGAGAATTTAAATTGACAATAAACACTGACAACTCACGACTGACACTTAACAAAACCTAACCGAAACAGATAGTAAATGAGGCCGCTGTTCAGCATAAACAAAAAGGAATGCTCAATGTTTCTGTGCACACCTTTTTTTTTTTTTTTTTTTTTGAAATGACTAACGCTGTCGGCATAGGCCTCTACAGCTTCTCGCGAACTTTGGGGC